>OMKI01055077.1:8951-19821 GCA_900302315.1 Phycis blennoides
TTCAACAAAAGACACACACACACACACACACAAGAACAAGCACACACACACAGATAGATAGATAGATAGATAGATAGATAGATAGATAGATAGATAGATATCTATCTATCTATCTATGTAGATAGATAGATAGACATGCACATGCACATAGAGAGGTCAGGGGTCGCGGGCCACGCCCATGCAGCCAGTGCTGTGGGGCTGGTGGCGGGGGGCAGACAGTCCCAGACCCCTTGGGTTCAGTACAACAGGGCTGGAGCTCCTGGTGTTTCCTCTGCACTTTCCTCACAGTAAAGACACTACAAATGAATGAGGTGAAAACAGGTCATTTTTCTTAAAAAAAAGAAAAAAAATGAAACTACTGGGATGAATGGGATGTCGGGTGAGCTGGTGGAGGTGGAGCAGAGTGGGTGGAGAATGTGTGCACCATCCATAGAGCTTCATCTAATGACTCCAACAGATGGAGCACCCACCCCATTTCCCTCACCCCTCACCCCCACACAACTGTTGTTAAATCATGGCCCTCCCCCCTTCTCGACATCTCCCTTCCTCCCCCTCTTCCTCCTCCTACATCTCCTCCTCTGAGCAGTTTTTCTGAGCATGTTTATTTCTTCACTTCTCCATCGTGATATTAGTGTTTTCCACGTGTGACTCACTTTTTCACCAGCTGAGGCCAGAGCCCCAAAAAGACAAGCATGACAACTTTCTAAACTAAACGTTCTTGTTCGCTCTCTTTCTCTCCCTCTCTCTGTAACCCAGTGAAAGGAGTAACCCAGTGAAAGGAGTAACCCGGTGAAAGGAGTAACTCGGTGAAAGGAGTAACTCAGTGTAATGAGTAACTCAGTGAAAGGAGTTACTCAGTGTAAGGAGTAACTCAGTGTAAGGAGTAACTCCATGTTTGTTTTCTGTCTTCTAGTTCTCTGGGATGGGTTGCTAGCTGAACTTCATACAGAGCTATGAGAGGAGTCAATGGGGGGGAGGAGAAAGGGGGAGCAGGGGGGAGGGCGGGGTTGCTGGGGAAGGAGAAAGAAGGTGTTTGTCAGGAAACAGGACTTTGCTTTGGGAGAGGTACTGCATCATGTTTGGTGCCTTCAGTGAACATTCTAGAAATACTTGTGTTCCTTTTTTGGTTAAAGACAACAGAACAAAGTGTTTCTTCAAAGTGTTTCTTCATCTCTTGGTGGTCCCACACTGTGTCCACACTGAGCTCCCAACAAAACCAGTACCTAAGTTTGAATTCTAAACTAACAGCTCCATCCTCGTCAAACCCCTTCCCTATCTTATGTAGCAAGGACTGTATACCTAACCCTAATAACCCTACCAACCCTACTAACTTTACTAACCCTAACCCTACTCGCCCTACCAACCATAACCCAACTAACCCTAACCCTACTAACCCTACCAACCCTAACCCAACTAACCCTAACCCTACTAACCCTACTAACCCTAACCCTACCAACCCTAACCCTACTAACCTTAACTCTACTAATCCTGCCGACCCTAAGCCAATTAACCCTACCCTACTAACCCTAACCCTACTAACACTAACCCTACTAGCCCTACTAACCCTTTTAACACACATTTAACACACACACACTGCCCAGAGAGGATAAAGCAGTGTGTGTGTGTGTGTGTGTGTGTGTGTCACTTCCTGTCCATTTGGTTCCATTATCTGTGGTGATAATTTCAGTCGTGCTCTCATCTAAACTTCCAGACCTTTGTGGTGGCAGCCATTAAACTGATAACAGTCATGTTGATCAACATTGAAACCCCCCCCCTTTATCTTAGGGGGGTGATAAAAAAGAAAGATTAGAAACAAGTTGGCTGTAAGTGTGTGTTTTGGTGTGAACATAATCACTTCACTGCATGAGTGTTTCAGTGTTTCAGCCTTTCTGTGCAACGCTGCTTCTTTGTGTGACTAAACACACACAGATCTGCCACAGTGCCTTTGGTTCCCTCTAGTTACATTTCTTTACCAATCATTTGTGTTTCATCTATACTACCGTTTTAAGGCAAAACCAGATGTATATGATAATATATAATATAATGTATATGATGTATTCACATTCACATTCAGTCCCAATAATCAATAGAAACGCTATCTTACCACACTGCATCGTCAACAGAAGGTTAACATGAAGTAAGCCACTGAATGACATCAAATATATCTTTTTAAAATCCTTCTCAATAGAAATGCAGTTGCTGTGGCGTGGAGCTGCAGAACATTTCCACCTGGTGTCCACAACTGAGGACATCCTGCATCCCACCATGCAAGGATTAGTGAAGGTTGTTCCTCACGCATCTCTCCTCTCTCTCTCTCCCTAGCCCTCTCTCTCTTCTCCTCTCTCTCTAGCCCTCTCACGCTCAGCATTCACCTTGACCACAAGCTGTTCAGCCAACTGACCGCGTTCAATGTCATCACCCACATCACAGCTGAGCAGCTTCAGAATAGTGACCGCGGCAGCAAGCTCAGCTCCAAAGACCAGTGCTCTGAGATGTGGAGTTCTTAGGTAGCCTAACCTGTAGGATATGCATTGAGGCTATATTTAGATGTCTTACATTGTGTTGTGTTAAAGGACCCCTATCAGCTCACGCTACGTTTCACGAGCCTTTTCTTTCATATTGTGACAAGTGGGTGTAGGAATCTCGGCCACTGTTTGAGTGGTGTCACAGTGTTGTAAGTGTTGTAACCCTTAGTGTTAAGTCTCACGGTATTTGAACATAGAGTTCAGAGTACAGAGGGTTCAAAGTTAAGACAAAGGTAGGAATTGGTAAAACCAGTACACATTTGGAAGTCATTTTGTGCAGTATAATATAATGACTAGAGGTAAGAAGAAGGAGATCCACATATTAGCTATTGTCCCTCCCAACGGTCAAAGAGCTGATAGCATCAGCCAGCTATGACGATCAGTTCTGGTCAACATTCTGACCAATCAGGACATCGCTCTGGCCTGTCAATCACAGTGAAAGCAACACTTCTCAATGGCAGAGAGGGAGAGGGCAGTAGGGAAGGCGTGGCCAGGGTGAGGAGATGTTTCTAAAGCTCCCTCCCTTTCCATCTCTGGAACCAACAGGAGGACCTTCAGCAGGTTCTGCTCCAGAGTGGTACCGGGAAGTCCACTCAACACCACGGCTCAGGGGGGGGTTGAGATTTATATTAATATTACTAATAATAGTACTTAATATTACTACGTATAGGGAGTCATTCTTTGGACGAGAGGAGAACATGGGTAATCTTTAAATAATGTACAGTTCAACTGCAGATGTCAGGCCAGGAAAATGTTAATGTGATTTGTGCTGAGAAACGAGAAACTGAAACTGAGAATGTAGAAAAGGGTTAGCTATTAACCACACAATATCTATTGATAAGAATACATAAAAATACATATTTGTATATATGTACATATACAGTATATCAGGTGATACAGGTCAGGTGATACGTCAGGTGATACAGGTCAGGTGATACGTATCACCTGTTGTACGTCTTGTCTGTTGTATGTTGTACGTCTTGGCACTTTATAATTGCTCTTTGTAACTTGGCACTCAGCCAGAGATGTTGTATACTAGCAATGGTTAACCTAGCAACTGAAATGCTTTAAACTTGTTCTGGTGACTTTCTTACTGTATTAGCAGCAATGAAATGTTTCACCTTCTTCTGACAAATGTACTCATTGTAAGTCGCTTTGGATAAAAGCATCCAAATACCCAAAACGTAAACACATCAGGTGATATAGGTCAGGTGATACAGGTCAGGTGATATAGGTCAGGTGATACAGGTCAGGTGATACAGGTGTTCATGGTGCATACCGCAAAGAGAAAGAAACAACATGAATTGTTTCATTAGGAACTCAAGCAGGGAATGTTCTCTAGCTGGGAACATTCTCAAGCTGGGAACTTTCTCAAGCAGGGAACGTTCCCAAACAGGGAATGTTCCCAAACCAGGCTCCCGATATGATGCCACGCAGAAGATAATAGACGTCACACAAGATGTCTACTTCCACCTTGTAGTCAGGAGGAGTGTGTGATCTGAGTGTGTCTCGTTACAGTAGACAGACACAGCATGGGGTCAACAAGCTCATTTGTTTTTTCCTGCGAAGGGACAGGCCTTGGTTTGGGGTGTTGAGAAGGGTGGGGGGGTATTTGGGGGGAGGTCAGCCAAGACTTGGCATCGAAGATGGCATCAAATTGGCCATTAGATGCCACAGAGGAGGAGAGCAGTTACCATGCCAACCCCGGTGGTGGAAGAGAGAGAGAGACAGAGAGAGAGAGACAGAGAAAGAGAGAGAGAGAGAGAGAGAGACAGAGAGGGAGAGAGGGGGAGAGAGAGAGACAGTGAAAGAGATAGAAAGAGAGACAGAGAGAGACTGAGAGGGACAGAGAGAGACCGAGAGGGACAGACAGGGACAGAGACAGAGAGAGAGGGAGAGACGTGCGCAAGCATAAATGGAAATCCGAAAAAGTGTGAGTGAGCAGAGCCTGGTGTGTGGTTGGGAAAGCGTGGTGGGAAATGAGTGATGTGGGCAGAGCCATCTTCATCATCCTCATCCTCATCCTCCTCGTCATCATCATCTTCATCATCATCATCATCATCCTCATCCTCATCCTCATCCTCATCATCAACTTCATCTTCATCTTCATCATCATCATCTTCATCATCAGAATAATGCCTGAATGTCTCAGCAGCTAATTGTGTAATGTTTGTTTTCTTTCTTTGCTTCTTCGCTAAAATGTAACATACGCAAAATTAACAGATTTTATGGGGGAATGACATAATAGTCTTGAAATGTGATCTCATGTGACTTATGGTCCACCAGCCCTGACCCTGTAGATTTGCGACACTAAGAGGGAAGCCACCATCCCCCCATTCATGGATTCATCCACTAGTCCATTGACATAAAATGGGTAATGGATGGATAATCGATATATGTATCCACTACAAATAAACATTTGCTGCTTCATGTTGCAGGTCAATTCAAATATGTGGCTCATGGGTCATTATGGTCATTATGGTCATTATGGTCATTATGGTCTCTGCAGCTCTGCATCCTACTGTCCTACTCATGATTCAATATTGTTTACAGAATCTTTTACACAGTGTAGTCAACGGGAATGTGTTGAAGCAAACTATTGGAATGTGAATACTAGGAACCTAGTGTTTACATAAGGTTACATGGTACAAGTTGGACTGGCTGTGTGTGTGTGGGTATGGTGAGAGAGAGAGAGAGAGAGAGAGAGAGAGAGAGAGAGAGAGAGAGAGAGAGAGACTAAACACAGAGCCTAGTGAAAGACAGCAGAGACACTACAGGAGTGAAATAAATAAATGTGTAGGCAACATCTACAGTAATATTATTCAGCAGTAGAGAAGTGTCCTCACTGAAATCTGTTTCTCTGTGAAAGGTGCTGCAGCCTGATTCACCCAGCTTCTGTCCAAACTAAAGACTCACTATTAACCACTGGTCCACATATAGCGTGATTAGTCATTATTATTAATTATTATTCATAATGTCATCATCATCATCATAATAAGTATTATTATGATCATCATTAATTTATTCTTCAGAAACTGTAGAAAGTGTGGACTCTAAAATTTCCCTCGGGATGAATACAGTATCTATCTATCTATCTATCTAGACATTGGGGTCAGGGTTAGGGTTAGAGTCCTGCTTGGTGGATCTTCTTCATTGACTGCAGACAGCTGTGGTATCACAGTGACTTCACAGTGAAACCACATCCACTCTCTACCGTGGAGGCTTCTGGGCTTCTGGTTTTCTTATTAATCACATATTCAATATGTTTTGTAGTCGGAACCTACGAGTGTCACAAATCTGATTTTCCATTAATATCTAAAGCCACAAACTAAGCCAGCAGTAGCAAACTGTAAAATAAAGTGTCTGAAAAGACTTCAAATCAACACCCTGTAGGCTGGCCACTGTAGGAACACATGATTAAAATCCCTTCTAAAGCTTCATCTACTCACACAAATAGATTTTCTTCGGTACAATACCGCCCTACAAAACAGGAAATGAGGCATAACTCTGGACCAGAGGTTCTACTGTAGGATAACTGGACCAGAGGTTCTCTGTAACACAGTAGGACTGCTGGACCAGAGGTTCTACTGTAACACAGTAGGACTGCTGGACCAGAGGTTCTGCTGTAACAGTAGGACTGCTGGATCCAGTCTTACAAAGTACTGTGCATTCATTCAAGGGCTCCTGGCCTCGTCGGCCCCAAGCTCAGCTCATTAGAGATCATTTCATGGGAGTGCCTGGATGATGCTCATGCACCTGGATGATGCTCATGCACCTATAAATAGGGAGCTGATGATGCTGATGGCAGCATTTTGCCATTCAGTGGTTGAGCCATGAACACAAGAAACAAGGCATTGTGTTCTGAGCACACACAGTTTCTGCCTGGAGGTCAACGCTACACAAGACCCCCGTTGTGCTGAGGGTCACGTATGCTGGATTATGAGCTGTGTATGACAGTTAAGACCCCAGAGATGAGAGCAGAAAAGTAGAACGGAGCAGAGTGGAACAAGAACATGACAAGAACAACAACAAAGACACTGACAACACAATTGTAGTTTTCTGACAAATTTGCCAAAGCAACATCAGAAACACGCATTGGGAAGCGAAACCCCTGTGTTAAAGCCCTCCACCTCTCACTGTGAACAGAACCCTGAACACACGCCCTCTGAAGCCTCTCTCTCTCTCTCTCTCTCTCTCTCTCTCTCTCTCTCTCTCTCTCTCTCTGCTCTCTCTGTCTCTCTCTCTCTGTGTGAACAGAGCCTCCCCCCCCCCCCCCCCCCCCCTCCCCCCCCCCCCCTCTCCCCCTCTCTCTCTCTCTCTCTCTCTCTCTCTCTCTCTCTCTCTCTCTCTCTCTCTCTCTCTCTCTCTCTCTCTCTCTCTCTCTCTCTCTCTCTCTCTGTCTCTCTCTGTCTCTCTCTCTCTGTGTGAACAGAGCCCTGAACACACTCCCTCGGATGCCCGCTCAGAAGGCCCTCTCTCTCTCTCTCTCGCCGAAACACTTCATGCACCCCTTGCTCCGGGCTTTCCGCGGTGAGACGACCCCCCTTGGGGACAAGGGGAACCTTGTGCAGAACATTGTGCAGAACCTTTGAGTCTTGCTGGACATCAGCTGAATTAGGACTCTCTTCCCTGAGGCCCACCATACAGTTCCCTTTGATTTCACTGTGATCGCAAAACACACAACTAAAGTGGACGTGTGTTCTTCTATGCTCTGAATCTGTTCCGTGAACCCCTGTAATTTAGACCAGACTCAATAGAACATGGCGTGGTGGAGAAAACCGCACGCTGGTTTTCAAGACAAACAGTAAGCCACAGAGAAGGACAGCCATCAGAAGAAGGACCCACAGTGCAGATGCTCCGTCTCCCTCAGAAGGTTCTACGCTTGTTAAAAGGCAATCTATAAAAGAAACAACGGGAACCGTTCTCTTCGCTCAGCGATTTAAGCGAAAAAGCCAAGAAGAGAAAACAACCAACCACCAATGAATGTTGAATGCAAAATGCATCTTGCTTTGTTGCATGTCATCTGTGCGTGACTTGACACACGTCACACATGCCTGTCAATCACAGGCAGGCGCGTGACCGGGGGAGGGCGGGGCTCCGTTTACCTTCCAGCTCCTGGTGGATGACCTCGGCCAGGTCGGGCTCCTCCCCCCACCAGAATATCCACAGCTCCTTGGCGTCCGGGCCCACCCGGCGGCGCCACACGCACAGCAGGTGGGCGCACACGCAGCGCATGTAGCTCCGCAGCACCGGGTCATCCTGGGCCGGGGCGGAGATCACGGGCCCGGACTCCCCGGCGCCGCGGAAGCTGTAGCATCGCCACTTGATCCCCGTCAGCTCGGCCTGGGGACACGGGGAGAACATGTTGCGTCACGCATAGCGCATGTGACGTGATATCACATAGCATATCACACATAGACACACCACACCCAATATCACACAGGAGGACATGTTGTATCACACATATCACATGTGATATGACATCACATAGCGTATCACATGTGATGTGATATCACATAGCATAGCACACATAGACACACCGCACCCAATATCACACAGGAGGACATGTTGTATCACACATATCACATGTGATATGATATCACATATCATACCACACATAGACACACCACACACAATATCCTACATAAAGACACATTCTAGTCCCCACATCATCACATGGCATACATGTCTGTATAATATTATACAGACATATTTATATCATCTCATCACACTACATACTGTACATGTCTGTATACATATAATAACATCATGTTTCATAATAATTCATATGTAAGTATATGTAAGTATATTTATATATATATATATTTATATATAGTTACGTTTGCACATGCTTTGGCACTGTCAGCCGAGAGACAGAGAGAGAGTAAGACAGAGAGACAGTCAGAGTGGTAGAGAGACAGACAGACAGAGAGTAAACAGAGTGGTAGAGTCAGGGTCAACGTGTAAAGCTGACCTCTACTTCATTTAGGGTAATGGAATGACGAGTCAGTGCTGTTGGGGCGATCGAGGGTGTGGGGGTGAGCTCCTGGTCAAGGAAGGAACATGGTTCTGGTTCTGGGTCTGAGTCAAGGTGTACAAGGGAGTTGTACAACTCGACTGACGGGTGAGTCTTGAGGGATTATTATTATATTTCATTATTATTATTATTACTATTATTATTATTATTATTATTATTATTATTATTATTATTATTATTATTATTATTATTGTTATTATTATTATCATTATTTCATTATACTGGTGTGTCGTTCGGCCTCCCTCTCCACATGGAGTTGCTCCCTCCGTTGTATGAAAGCAAGCATGTACAAGATTTCATTATGTCAGTCTGATGCCATCAGCCTGAATGAACCTCTGGTGTTCCCGAATGAACCTCTGGTGTTCTCCAGATCAGTGTGTTCCACACCACTGTGTATGTGTGTGAGTGTGGATTTTCACATATTGTTTTGCATCTTGTGTGTGTGTGTGTGTGCTTGTGCGTGTGCGTGTGTGTGTGTGTGTGTGTGTGTGTGTGTGTGTGTGTGTGTGTGTGACTGTCCAGTGGGGTTTGGTTTATATGAGGACCTATGAGAGCCAACATGTGACCATGTGCCCGAGGAACAGGAAGAACCCCTAGCAGCTGCTAACCAGCTAACCAGCTAACCAGCTAACCAGCTAACCAGCTAACCAGCTGCCTGGTATGACCCCAGATCCCTTCTGTGCCACATAATACACACACACGTACTGGTGACTCCAACATACATGTCCTCGTGTGACTACATCCATGTAACATACATGTAGACACCTCGCCAGGTGGCTGTGGAGGAGTGTGTTGTGTCTTCTCCAGACTTCTAAGGTGCTCCTGTCATAATGTTGTGTGTGTGTGTGTAATAGGAGATATAAACTCTGGTCTGTCGATAAGCCAGGATCTAAAATTAGTCCTGACAAGGTCAAGGATGCCCCCACCCCCACCCCCACCCCCACCAGAAAGCAAGGGGGGGGGGGGCGTCTGCATGGCCTCCAGTCACTCCCAGCTAACATCAAGCCCACCTCCACTGGGGATGACAGGTTCTACACTGCTGAATCAGCAGGAGGAGGAAGAGGAGGAAGAGGAGGACGAGGAGGGGGGGGGTGGAGCAGGGCAAGGAGAGGAGGAGGAGGAAGAACATGAGGAGGAGGAAGAGTTTCACACAACAGAGCTCACCAGAAGAGGTTTGGTCCAATATGCAAATATCTTGTATCGTGTTTTGGGAGGTTTGATGCAGCAGGTGAGGACTACCCTACTAACCCCAGACTGGTTGGAGTTAGGGTTACTAACCCTAACCCTGCTAACCTACTAACCCTAACCCTAACCCTACTAACCCTAACAACTTTTCATCTGCATCAACACTCGACACTGACCCCAGTAAACCTCCACACTCCACAGTGGCACACACTAACCCTAACCTCCACTGTGACACACACTAACCCTAACCTCCACAGTGACACACACTAACCCTAACCTCCACAGTGACCACACTAACCCTAACCTCCACAGTGACACACACTAACCCTAACCTCCACTGTGACACACACTAACCCTAACCTCCACAGTGACACACACTAACCCTAACCTCCACAGTGACACACACTAACCCTAACCTCCACTGTGACACACACTAACCCTAACCTCCACAGTGACACACACTAACCCTAACCTCCACAGTGACACACTCACCCTAACCTCCACAGTGACACACACTAACCCGAATCCACCCAACAGGAGCCCAGCACGACGGCCCCCTCGGAGCTGAGGGTGAGGGTCAGGTTAAAGGTCAAGGCAGCTTGTCGACCCCTGCTGTGTCAGGGCAGGGTTGACCCGGGAGAGATGTCGCACCTCCAGGAATCTCGCCACGGTGAAAACAAAGGCCAGCCAGACCTCCTGCGTTCTGAAGGAGTGTGGCGCTTTCGACAGCAGGGTTCAGTCTCTGGCGGTGCCACAGCGCAGCGGCAGTGAGGAAAAGCAACCAAATCGACTTAACAACTTCTCTGTGCTCCGCCAGCGGGGCGACCTCTCGGAATGACCCACAGTCCTCCACTCATCCTCAATCAAAAGCTGAGCAAACCAAATAGACTAAACTGTGATGACTTGGTCCAACATAGCCTTGGAGACTTTGGTAAACGTGTTGAGAGACCCATAATGACTGTCCATCAATTGACCAATTCTATACACTCTCAACTATAGCCAAATCTGAGAGAGAGGGAGAGGGGGAGAGAGAGAGAGAGAGAAACAGCGAGAGAGAGAGAGAGAGAGAGAGAGATGAACTGAAATGGATGGGCATGCCAGGGAGGCTGCCGACCCACAATGC
>OMKI01055128.1:8075-24159 GCA_900302315.1 Phycis blennoides
TCAGAATATATCCTTTAGTGACATCACTCTGGGAGTGTCCAACCAGCTGGGATGAGTTGACTGGTGAACTGCATCGACTTCTGATTGAACCCTCCCACTTAGGTCACACCTATGTGATGAAAATATTAGATAATACTATATTACATATTACTAGGTATAATTTACCTATTTTCCCATAAAAGAGAACACAGAAGGGAAGGCATACAAAACATACATGGTAGGTTTAATGATAAAGACTCTACTGTCATGTTGTTCTCTGGTCAATAGAAACAGACACACTCATACATACAGTATATCATGATGGTGGCTGGTGATTGGCTGTCGTGAAACACATACACCAATCACATGGGTGGTACCTGGGTCTGAAATGTGGATCTGACTTGGAACATACTGTGTGCGTGTTTGTTGATCTGTTAAGAGAGAAAACTCAAGAGAGAGAGAAGGGTGAGACCACAAACAAGGCAAAAACATTGCATTCCCTGCACTTAGCACCCTGACAACACCAAGAAAAGACATCATTGGTTGTGTATGGATGGTGGTTATGTGTCTCTGGAATAGACTGATGTTGCATCTGCTGGTCTCTGCAGTGCAATAGGATCCCAAATGAATACCAACATTGAGATATTAGTATCTCTGAATGAAAAAGGTATCAAACATTTAAGACATTCAACACAATATCGACGAGTAACATATTTTACTTTACATTTAGAAAAAAGCACGCACAAGCCAATCCAATATGACTACAATCTTTCTCTGCTCCCCAAACAATCATCATCATTCAGTCAGTGATGGAGGATATATAACCACTACATGGTTGGTTTCTGCAGAGTCTTAGCAGCACATCCTGTTGACAGCTAGCGTCAGCTCTCTTCAGGGTTTAGAGTTGTGGTTTGTCGAAAACAAAGACATGGTCACCCACCGCCCTCGCCTCTCAACTTGTTGCCACACTCGGTTTCCAAGCCAACCTTTCCTGTGCTTGTTGTATTAACTGCCACTTTACACTGGTGGTTATGAACAGATTGAGTTTATTTGTATTCAAAGTATTTTTTTTTACGTATATTTCCCAGTTTAAAAAATCTCTATCCCTTAACTGTAAAGTGCTTTATTATATGAGCTGCATAAATCAAGTTATTGTTAATAATAATGTTAGAACTAAAACTACTACTACTAACAGTTCTAGTACGGAGACCCAGATGCAGAGAGAGACTCAGCACACAAGGTGAACTTAAAAAAAGAATTTACTGGGAAGCTAGGCAGGCAGCAAAGGAAAACTAGCACATCCAGAAAAATAAAACGACAGAAACAGTACAAAGGCAATATCAAAAACCGGGAGGTTATATGTAATCACAGTCTGATGAGTAACAGAAAACAGGAGTGGAAAAACCAAGGGGGGCAGAGGAGGAGGACATCTAGTGGGACAAGCTGGAATGAAACAGCTATATATAGATATCTAGATATCACACAAAATTTCACATAAACTTTACACTTTTTGAGATATTTGCGATTAAAAATGCAAAAAACTCCCATATAGATAACATTTAGCCTAGCTTTCCATTGTTAGATTTGACTCCACTGTTTGCTTTCCTGCTGTCGACTGGGCGGCATAGCTCAGTCTCAACTAAATGTATCACAATGATTACGGGCATTCCTGTGCACAAGTAATTCCTCGTGAGGATTTACATTTTCTAGTTCTCCATTGCTGTCTGCAAATAAACATGATGAGATGAAAGAGACAAGGCATGTCAGCTATGTATTCTGTGTATGATATTTACATTTTACAATGCAAGTACATTCATAACATTGATACAAAAATATCACAAAGCAAAAGTGTGATGTATTCATCATTCAGGGAAAATATAAATTAAATGGCAGCTTTCAATATCACAGATAAAAACACAAAATATATTTTCAGTGTTCAGTTTAACTTTAAATCTAACATGAGCTGCACCTCACAGGAACCTAAATGGGTCATTGGCTTGCTTCATTCAGTGCCTCTGCATTCCAGCCAATCACAATAGATATAGCATATGTAACTGCTGGTCTGAAGTCAGCATCGTTCACTTCAGTGAGTCCAGCGTTCAACATCTAAACTTGACAATGTTTTTAGCAACCACAATTCTGAGTACAGCATGTAAGTATACTGTTTAAAATGAAGTCTACATTATTGAGGTGTTTGGTAATAAAATCTATCGAAATTCTTGCAGTAGGACTTTATTAGATTTTGTATACAAAATATACAATACCATAAATTATGTAATTTTTTTCAATAAGACATGTTTTTCATTATTTTATAGTGCTGATTCAGACCCAGGAGGATCCTCAATCACTCCATTTGAAAAATGCTGAAGTTTGAGAAACTGTTACTATAGATTGTGCAGTTTTTGATGAAAATTATATCAGTGGAGAGTTTTACTGGTATAAGCAGTCTCTGGGATATAATCCCCGAACAGTAGGAAGCAGATATTATCGATCAAAGATGATTTACCCATCCTTTACATCAAGGGTCACAGTGGGAGAAGGAAGTAACTTCAATTTGACCATCAACAACGTTACAAAAGAGGATGAAGGAAATTATTTCTGTATGCAAGAACGATATAGAAATATTTGGAATAATGGTGTTTTTTGACCGTCAAAGGTAACAGATATTCTTGTAGTTACTTTTTGTTGTCAATACCATGAGCAAAATAAAAATTTCTCTGAAAGTACCACAAGATATATTTGGTTTGCCTCTTATGATGATCATTGTATTTAACTGCACAGATCACAATGACCACAGGTTTGTCTCCCAGAGTGTGGTCCAACAGCCTGTGTCGACATCAGTTCTGCTTGGAGACCCTGTGGCTCTCCAGTGCTCTATTACCTCCCAGAGGATGGACCACAGTAACCAGTGCCAAGGGTAACCCAGTGTGTACTGGTTCAGATCTGGATCAGGACCATCTCACCTTGCTGCCATTTACATGAATGGAAACAGGAGAGGTGAATGTCAGGATAGTTCTGGTCCTCCGTCTGCTGCACAAAACTGTGTCTACACTCTCCCCAAGAACAATGTGGACACCTCGATGCTGGGACTTACTACTGTGCCCTGGCAACATGTGGGGAAGTTGTGTTTGGAAATGGAACTAAGCTGGACATAACAGGTCATTATATTGTACATCCTACTTCCATCTTATTTGCCAATTGTTTAATTAAGAAGACAATCAACATACAATGTAAAGGTTACATGTGATATATGTAATACTGAGAGCAGATTTGAGATTGTATTTGAAATATTGAATTCCACATGACATACTGAATGTGAATGTAATAGTACAGATTATAGAAAGAATATGGTCATTTCTACAGATTCATGTTGACCCATCATTGATTGTCTGATTCTAGACCCCAACTGTCATCTAACTATCTTGATGCATCGGATACTGTTGTCTTGCTGTCTGCTTGTGATTACAATACTCATTCTAATCATACATTACAGGTTTGTGAGCATTGTAAAGCTACAGCCCATTATACTCATGATGTAGTAGATATTTATAAGTTGAACTACATATTAACTTTCATGTCTTGCCAACTGCGAACCCTCTCCGATGTTTGATAGTAATACAAAGTTCTTTGTTATAGGACAGGAAAACAGATCCTTTGAACTACGCAGCGTTGGAGTTCTCTGGCAGGGAAACCAAGTGAAAAGACTGAGGAGAGTCTGTATTCTGCTGTGAGACAATCCTGGCATGTTTGTCTTAATTTGTTATGAAAAGCGCTGAAATTATTCTTATGCTTCAAGGGTCATATGCTACGACCACAATGGCTGTCTTTGTTGTTGGAGGGACTTCAACATGACTGTTGATGTTAAACAAATCTAAATGGGACAAACAGCTATAAAATGTACGTGGCAACAAGTACACAAATACACAAATCACATGGGTGGTACCTGGGTCTGAAATCTCGATATGACTTGGAATATGCAAACCTTGTGGGTTGTGTGGATCTGTGTAGAGAGATAATTCCAGAGAGAGAAGGGGGAGACCACAAACACGGTGAAAACATTGCATTCCCTGCACTTAGCACTCTGACAAGACCAAGAAAATACATCATTGGCTGTGGATGGAAGGTGGGTGTCTCTGGAATAGACTGTTGTTGTATCTGCTGGTCTCTGCGGTGCAATAGGATCCCAAATGTATACCAACGTTAAGATATTAGCATCTCTGAAAGAAAATGAACACAACTTTATCAAGACCTCAATCTAAATGATTGATGACAATGTGATCCCGCGGAATAACACGGGTGTTCTGCAGACATATAGTGTGGCCTATTGACTAAGACTCGTACACAAACAATTAAAACAGATGGACACCCAAGGCCATGTGCAATGGGGAGAACCGCTTCCATATCTCTAAAGCACATTCCAGGTAGCAATTAAAATTGGTAAGCACATTCCAGGTAGCAATTAAAATTGGTAAGCACATTCCAAGTAGCAATTAAAACATGTCTTAGTTTTGTTATATTTTTTGTTATTTGCACGCTATGCTCATGCCAGCACATTCCAGTTTTCAGAAAGGCAGGACCCCGGCTATAAAATCCACTGATACGGGCTTCCCTTTTCAGACTTCTCCTGAACGGCACCCTGCTGCTTCAGGGCCTGTCTCCTGTATACAACCTCACTCCTTTTACTCAGTTGTAGAATAAAAAGTGTCTACAACTATTTTGGAGTCAGATTGTTTTAATACAAAGAACATGGCAACAACTAACGTCATTATTTTTACTTTACTATTTGAAAAAGCACATACAAGAAAAAATAATATAGTATAAAAATGGTCACCATTCAGGTTCAGTCATTGATGGTAAATGTGTGTATATGTCATGACTGGTTTCTGCAGAGCCTTTGCAGCACATCCTGTTGATACCTACAGTCAGGTCTATGTATGGTTAAGCCTTGTGGTGGTTGCGTGTCAAAAACAAAGACATGGCCAGCCACAGCCTTGGTCCCTCAACTTGCTGCCTCACTTTGTTTCCAGCCCAGTGGTAAAAAGTGTGAAAGTGAAAAATGAACGGAGGTGATGTTTAAAGTGTTATCATTTCTGTGCTTGTTGTATTAACTTCCACTTTACACTGGTGGTTATAAAAGGCCTGAGTTTCTTGAAGCTGATCCAACACAGAGCACATCAATATCCGTCCACCTCCTTGTAGCTGGGGTTCATTTTGGTGCTCAAACATTCTAACTAATTCTATAAGTTGTGTCCTAGGTCACAGAGAGGTGCATTTCAACACCTCATTGTCAGTATTTTTCACAGGGTTTTAAAAACCTCTACCCTGCCTTCATTGTAAAGTGATTATATGAGCTTTATACATACATATAATAATAATATACATTATTATTCTGGAACTACTATTAATACTATGAATACTACTACTACTGTTGCTACTACTACCACCACTGATGATAGTAATACTATATATAGAAAAACAGATAACACACATGTTTCCATGTGCCCTCATGTTCTGCAGTGCTGCTTCTATCAACCCTATTTCATAACAATGTCTAAATGTGACATCATTTCCAAATTGATCTCTAATACATTATTCCTCATTGCCGTCTTCAAACAAACATGATATGTATTCTGTGTGTGATATTTACATTTTTCAAAGTGAGTAGATTTATAACATTGATAAAAAATATCAGAAGGCAGAATCAAATGTTTTTATTGTTCAGGGACAATATGAATTAAATTCAGGCTTTCAATAACACATATGAACATTAAATATCTTTTCAGTGTTTAACTTAAATTTAAAGCTACCATGAGCTGCACCTCACAGGAACCTGAATGGGTCATTGGCTTGCTTCATTCAGTGCCTCTATGTTCCAGCCAATCATGGTGGATCTAGCATATGTTACTGCTGGTCTAAAGTCAGCATCGTTCACTACAGTGAGTCCAGCGTTAGTTCAGCATCTAACCTTGACAATGTTTTTAGCAATGACAATTCTGAGTACAGCATGTAAGTATACTGTTTAAAATTATGTCTATATCATTGAGGTGTTAGGTGATAAAATTGTAATTCTAGGAGTACAATGTTAGATTTTGGATACTAAATATCCAACAATACAACAAATTATGTAACTTTTTTCAACAAGTCTTGTTTGTTTTTATTTTGTAGTACTGATTCAGACCCAAGAGGATCCTCAATCACTCTCTGTTTGAAAAACGCTGAAGTTGGAGAAACTGTTACTCTACATTGTGCAGTTTTTAATGAAAATGTTATCAGTGGAGAGTTTTGCTGGTATAAGCAGTCTCTGGGGTATAATCCCCGAACGGTAGCAAGCAGATGTTATCAATCAACGATGATTTACCCATTCTTTACGTCAAGGATCACAGTGGGAGAAGGAAGTAACTTCAATTTGACCATCAACAACATTACAAAAGAGGATGAAGGAAATTATTTCTGTTACCAAGAAACAAGCGACAGAAACATTTGGAATAATGGTCTTTTTTTGACCGTCAAAGGTAACATATCCGTTTAGATATTTGTAGTTTTCAATATCACGGGCCAAAATACATTTCTTTCAGATCATACATACATCTGGAAGAACTACATATATATTGTATTTGTGTCTTATGATCATTGTATTTAACTGTACAGATCACAATGACCATAGGTTTGTCTCCAACAGCCTGTGTCAGCATCAGTTCAGCTGGGAGAACCTGTGGCACTCCAGTGCTCTATTACCTCCCAGAGGACGGACCACAGTAACCACTGCCAAGGGGAACTCAGTGTGTACTGGTTTAGATATGGATCAGGATTATCTCACCCTGCTGCCATTTACATGAATGGAAACAGTGGTGAGTGGTGAATGTGAGGATAGTTCTGGGCCTTCATCTCCTCCACAGAGCTGTGTCTACACTCCCCAAGAACAATGTAGACACCTCTGATGCTGGAACTTACTACTGTGCCCTGGCAGCATGTGGGGAAGTCTCAGCTGGACATAACAGGTCAATATACAGTATACTGTATTTCAAATTTTTTTTTTTATAAAGTTCCCATATCCGTTTTTCAGAAAGTGACATATCACCACATATCATGCATATTTTACATTATTTCACCATCCATTGTGTATCCATGTGTAACTGTACATAAAAGATACCATGAGATGTAAATCTTTCTGTTTGATTCTAGAACCCTACAAGCATCTGGTTACCGTGGTGCTTGGAATACTGTTGGCTTGCTGTCTGGTTGTGAATATAATCCTCTTTCGAACCAGAAATAAAAAGCAAGTTTGTGAGCATTGCAAAGGTAAATTATTCAGTTAGCCTACTGGTGTGAATTGATATGACCTCAGGCCAGGTTAGAGGTCCCCAACTGCTTTGATAGAGAAGTTTGTACTCTGTATCCATAATTATACAGAGAAGCGATATCTACGAAAAGCGATATCTAGATTGTGCATAGTTCCTATGCACAATCTAGATATCGCTTTTCATATGGAAGTAAATCTGTGTCATCGGAGTTTGAAATAAAAAAGCCATTGAATTTCTAGCACTGAATATTTATGCAATATTTATGCATTGTGCATTGCAAATTATGTATCTGAATGTTCTGAATGATCTGAACGTAAAAAAAATCAACGTAAAAAAATTCAACGTTTTAAACTTTAAAACTTTAAACTTTAAAATTAAACTGCAAAAATTCAGCCGCAAAATATTAAACTGTAAAAAATTAAACCTCAAAAAATTCAACCGCAAAGAGATCGGGAGCGTGCGTCAAGCAACAAGAGCGAGCGGAAGTCACCCCCGACACCAATGCAGAGTAACCGGGGTTCTGTCGGGGTGACGCGTCTGTGCGTGCCCCGCTAAAGCCGCTGCTATGGCTGCCCTCCTGTTGCTTGACGCACGCTCCCGATCTTGAATCTAGAATCGATTGCTCCTCCTTGGGTCCCCGGATGTTGCAGTTTAATTATTTGCGGTTGAATTTTTTGAGGTTGAATTTTTGGCGGTCGAATTTTTGAGGTTGAATCTTTTGAGGTTGAATTTTTTGCAGTTGAATTTTTTGCGGCTGAATTTTTGCAGTTGAATTTTTTTACGTTGAATTTTTTAACGTTGAAAAACATTCAGATACTTAATTTGCAATGCACAATGCATAAATATTGCATACATATTCAGTGTTAGAAATTCAATGGCTTTTTTATTTCAAACGCCGATGACACAGATTTACTTCCATATTTTCGTCATATTATTCTTCTTCACACCAAATTTCTGCAATAAACTGAGGCTAAACCTCGAGATTTCATTCAAACTGTATTACAAAGGTCTACTTCTGTATACCTGTGCTATTTCGTTTTTTGTCAACTTTATAGTTTTTGAGATATTTGCGAATAAAAATGCAAAAAACTCCCACAAAGATAACATTGAGCCTAGCTTTCTATTGTTAGTTTTGACTCTGCTATTTGCTTTCCTGCTGCCAACTGGGCGGCATAGCTAATTGAATAGAGCATGGCTTCCACAAGCAAGCAGGTCGGGAGTTCAATTCCCACCTCAACTGAATTATTCTAAATGATTAAGTAACTCTTCACGTGGAATTACATTTTCTAATTGAGACTGTTGCACATTTTGCAAAGAGTTGTTTGACCTATATACTAGGTGAATTTGAACATATAAAATAAATATTATTGTAAAAGTTTTAAATTGTTTACATGTATTATGTGAAATTGAATAAAAATAAACTAATTTGTTTCTGATTCTCAGCAACACTGAGAGCCTCAAACCATGTGGCACAAGTCTCTGTGATTCAGGAACAACAGGTATATCTGCATTGTGTATATTCTATATAATATGTATGTAATAACACTTAAATGTTCATCTTCTGAAAATGCTCAACAACTGTAGTATTAAACTGATCTAGTTAGCTGTAGTAGCAAACCAGCATGTTGTTGGTGTCCGAATTATTAGCTCCTAGCTTTGACTTTCACTCTCTACAACTGTGAATCCCTCTGGTTGGTCTTAATACACAGTTCTCTTTTGTAGGACATGGAAACTGATTCATTGAACTACACATCGTTGGAGTTCTCTAGGAGGAAAAATAAAGGAGGAAAGAAGAAAAGTAAAAGGACTCAGGAGAGTATGTATTCTGTTGTGAGAGAAGCCTGTCACTGAAGTCCATCCACCAGGTCTCAACATAGTTTGAATTCCTCGATATTGTGATCTGAAGGATGTCCAGTTAATTGCCAAAGGTGTAAAAAGTACAAGCTTAAGATAAGCTCAAATAGCACCTTAAATCACTGGAAGGTGGTTCAATTTAAAATATCTTCTGATGGGGATGAGTTCACATTCATATATCATTTGGGGTTACCTAGTATGGGAACTTTCAATCATTGCTGTTAACAAAAGTCGCTTTTGTCCAAAATGATTTACAATCAGTACATTTGTGGGGTTCGACATGTGGACAGTTGGAGGAGGGGGATCAAGGGGATCGAACCGCCGACCCAACGGTTAGTGGACGACCCACTCTGTCCACCCGCTCTACCCACTGAGCTATTGCCGCCCAAATATAACTTACCAACCTGCATTGTCTGAAATTGTCATCATTATTCCTAATATCTCGACTAACAAATAGGGTCAAACATGATCATCTCAAATAATTTGAGTTCAAGATAATGTTATTAAACTTAAATATGTTTACATACATATACATATACTGTATATATATACATTTAAGTAATGACGAATTGTTGAATGGACATAGAACTTGTGACCATGGCGTTGTGTTGAACTAAACACACACACACACACACACACACACACACACACACACACACACACACACACACACACACACACACACACACACACACACACACACAGACTGCCATCAACCAACAAATTGCGCACTACCCATCGTCCAACACACCTGTAACCAAGTCTTGGTGAAAAGTGCGACACGGGACCCACGGTACTGGAAGCATCAGAGTCAGAGTCGAAGTCCATCTTGCTCCTGAGCGACCTTGCGTTGCTCAGGATCGTAGGTGGCAGAGGAGGTCCACTGCCTCTTCTCCACAGCCGTTGTCGTACGCCTCCTCTCTGGCCTCTTTTCCAAAGTCTCACACACACAAACACACAGCAGAGACCAGTGTGACTTGTGACAAGAGGCATGGTGATAGACACCCCCCCACCTCCCCAACTTCAACAAAGCGACCCACTCACAACGTGCAACAACATCCCTCTATAAACGTTCATTTCCAGAAACAAGTCTGTTCAATGTCATTGTGTGACTGAGCGCCTTTCAACGCCCCGTCATTCCGTGACAGGCACGCGCTCTCGCTCGGAGAGAGCCGGGGCTGGGAGCGCGCGCAGCGCTCTCCCTGTCCCAGCGGAGCCCCATTCAAACTGTTTCCCGCGGTCCTGCACCGCACAAACTGACTCCGGTCTCCCTCCCGCTGTAGGTGTCTGAGGGTGCACACTCGCCGCCTATGTGAGACACACACACACACGCACACATGCACACATACACACACACTCACCTGCTGCCACTGTCTCTGTTGGTCTCGGGGCCAAGCCGAGGCACTTCCGGGTCCGGCCATAAATAAAGCTGGTGGCGCGCTACAGCTGGTCAGGTGACCACGGACTCCGCCACTCTGATGGACTAGAGGATTTTGTCCCAATTTATTGTGCTTGGATTATTTACAACTGTGGTCCACCATCTATGAGGGATGGATGGGTTTGGTGTGTAATGTGTAATGTTGGGATGCCTTAAAAACCCTTCCAAGCATTAGTTAGTTTGCCCGGGGGAGGGGCTTAGGGGATATATAAGAGGATCCCAACGCATTCACAGGGGGTTCTCTCGACCAGTGCTGCTGAGTTTTTCCCAGCTCGTGTAAGTGTTCAAATGCTATGTAAATATCGTGGTTTTTTGTGTGTGTCTGTAATCTTATTTTGTGGCCATTTTGTTCTTCCACTTGGTGTTGGGTTTTTGGGATTTTATCAATAAAAATCACCACACCAAAGTTTGCCGGCTGAGCCATCATTTTTTCACGGATAAAACGAACCCATGACACATTGTGTGTGTCATTGCTATTCAAGAGTGCATGCATTGTATTTAGTGTACTTGTGTGTATAAAACACATTTACTACAGTATTTTGCACAAAATAAACCATTTCATGATTCATGAAACAGAAGACAATGAAAATGTATTTCAATCCTAATTCAGTCACATGCTCAACAGGATGTGAACACATCCTGTTGATACCTACAAACAGGTCCGCTTATGATTGACATGGTAGTGTGTGGAAACAGAGACATGGACAGCCCCACATACATTTCTCATTTGTGGTTTCCTAGTATTGTAACTTACAGGTATTGCTGTTCACAAATAGACCTATTTATCATTGCATTGTGGGACATTTTCATTCAAATTCTACTAACTTTATACTCTATATGTATATATTGGTATGACAAAGTTACTTTGCTACTTTTGCCAAACAGGTTCAGACTTTTCTTGATTTTCCGGACTGAGTATTGTGGGTGGGCTTTAAGATAAGATATTCTCTTTATTTGTTGTTCTTCCTCACAAGTATTCTGCCAGAGCCTATACAATGTGTACTCAAATAATGCCTTTTTAAATACAGAAAGTATTTTACTCAAAGCCTACTTATTAATACAATATTTCTCTGTTCATCAACACCCTCTTTAATGTGCAGTGTATGATTGGAAACAATGTCAATTTCATTACTTGTCTCTGAAGAACAATAGCAACACATCCTGTTGATAACGGCAGAAATTCTTATGTGTGTTTGGTGACGTCTCTAAAAAATGACATGGCCAGCCACAGCCCAATCTCACAACACAACCACATGCGTGTGTGTGTGGCTTTTTTGTAGAACACTGTAAATGCATATATAGTTTTCACAGTAAAGAACGGGAATGGGGTGATGTGATGTTTCTGGACACGTTGGTTTATCACATTTATTCAAAATATGAGAAAACATAAATCATCATAGTCATCATGTGTTCAGAGAAACATATTGTATATAAAAAAAAGCTTTCAATGTGTGTCCTATAGATGAAATACAACAACACATTTCACCAGTGGTTCAGTGTTCAGTTTAGATGCACATAACTGAAAACTAAGTGAATGATTGGCTTGGCTCATTAGCGTCTCTGAGTTCCAGCCAATCACAGATGATCTATGGTATGAAAATAGTAGTCGTTACAGTCAATCTTTCCATTTTTTACAGTGCAGTGCAAGTTCAGCACCAAAGCACAACAATGTTAGCAAGATTGTTGGCTGTGATAATTCTGAGAGCAGCATGTGAGTAAATTTCTTCTTTTGTTTAATTTATATATATTGTACTATGCTAAATTTGATCAGTTTGATCATTAATTTGATCAGTTTTGACCAGTTGTTCATTGTTGTTATTTTAACTTCATTTTTCAGTGCCGATTGAGACTCGAGAGGTTCCTCGTTTGTTGACTGTGAAAACAGCAGAACTTGGAGATAATGTTACTCTACTTTGTTCAACTTTTCAACCTGTAAAAAAGAATGTATACTGGTTTAAGCAATCTGTTGGACTTGTTCCTCAAACGGTCGCTACTAAAATGGGTGAATCAATTACAATTCATCCCCCCTTTGATTCCAGTTTCACAATGGCCAAAGGGGTTTTAGTCTTTGATCTCCAAATCAGACACATTACAAAAGGTGACGAAGCAATCTACTTCTGTCAAGAAGATTTAAATAACACGTGGCGCAACGGTATATTGTTATCTGTCAAAGGTATGTGACATAATTTTCAGTTGTTGTTTCTCTGTCATGAGGAAAACTCTTCACATTTCAAATCAACCCCAAATTTTTCTACTTAGTTCATTTTCATGATGACCATTGTATTTAACTGCACAGATCACAAGTTTGTCTCCCAGACTGTGGTCCAACAGCCTATGTCAGCATCAGTTCAGCTGGGAGACCCTGTGGCTCTCCAGTGCTCTATAACCTCCCAGAAGACGGACCACAGTAACCATTGCCAAGGGGAACCCAGTGTGTACTGGTTCAGATCAGGATCAGGACCATCTCACCCTGCTGTCATTTACATGAATGGAAACAGGAGTAGTGAATGTCAGGATAGTTCTGGTCCTCCATCTGCTCCACAGAGCTGTGTCTACACTCTCCCCAAGAACAATGTAAACAGTTCTGATGCTGGGACATACTACTGTGCCCTGGCAGCATGTGGGGAAGTTGTGTTTGGAAATGGAACTCAGCTGGGCATAACAGGTGAATATGTCCTGAAAATACGTCTTTTCCTTCTTATTTATACAGTTCCCTTATTTATTGTTCAGAAAGTGACATATCACCATGTGACATTATTGCACAAGTGACATTTTTTTTAACATCCATTGTGTATCCATGTGTAACAGTACATAACAGATACCATGAGTATCAATCTTTCTATTTGATTCTAGAACCTTCCAGGCATCGAGTTACCGTGGTGCTTGGAATACTGTTGGCTTGCTGTCTGGTTGTGATTATAATCCTCTTCATAACAAGAAATAAAAAGCAAGTTTGTGAGCATTGCAAAGGTACAATACATTATTCAGTTAGCCTACTGGTGTAAATTGATATGACCTCAGGACAGGTTAGAGATGCCCAACTGCTTTAATAGAGAAGTTTGTACTCTGCATCCATAATTATTGTGCACAGGAATGCACAATCTAAATATCGCTTTTCATCATTTTATTCTTCTTCACATCAAATTTCTGCTATTAATGGAGGCTAAGCGACTGAACCCCGAGATTTCATTCAAACTGTATTACAAAAGTCTACTTCCGTATAGCTGAGCTATGTCTTTTTAATTTTTGTAAACTTTACACTTCTTGAGATATTTGCGATAAACAATGCAAACAACTCTTTCAATTGTTACGTTTGACTCTGCTATTTGCTTTCCTGCTGACAAATGGGCGGCATAGCTCACTGGGTACAGCGTGTGTTCTACAACCGGAGGGTTGGGGGTTTGATCCCCACCTCAACTAAATTGAATTCAATGATCACGGGCAATCCTATGCACAAGTTAGAGTTAGATAGTTCTAGTTTAGTCTGTTCTACATTTTCCAGAAATCTAGCACAATTTGTTAGACCTATATACTGGGTGTATTTGAAGATAAATAAACATGATTGTAAACGTTTTTTAAATGTTAAATTATTTAAGTATTCAGTCTAAAGATAAGTATGTCCAAGTATTCAGTTCAATTAAAAAGAAACTTGTTTGGTTCTGATTCTCAGGAACACCGAGAGCCTCAAACCCTGTGGAACAAGTCTCTGTGATTCAGGAACAACAGGTATATCTGCATTGTGTATTTTCTATATAATTTGTATGTATTTAAACGTAGATGTTCATCATCAAAAAACAACTGTAGTATTATAACTTGTCTAGTTTGTTGAGGTAGCAAACCAGCACGTTGTTGGTGTCTGAATTATTTGCTCATCGCTTTGACGTTCACTCTCTACAACTGTGAATCCTCTCAGATGTTTGGTAATAATACACAGTTCTCTGTTGTAGGACGTGGAAACTGATTCCTTGAACTACGCAGCGTTGGAGTTCTCTAGGAGGAAAAATAAAGGAGGGAAGAAGAAAAGTGAAAGGACTCAGGAGAGTCTGTATTCTGCTGTGAGAGAAACCTGCCACTGAAGTCCATCAACCAGGTCCTAATATATTTAAGGACCTTTGCTTTCAAAATGAACTCCTCGATATTGTGATCTGGTGGATGTCCAGTTATGGCCAAAGGTGTAAAAAGTACAAGCTTAAGATAAGCTCAAATAGCACCTTAAAACACTGGAAGGTGGTTCAGTTTAAAATATTTTGTAACGGGTATGAGCCCACATTTGGGGTTACAGAAACTTTCAAGCATTGCTGTGAACAAATATAACCTTACCAACCTGCATTGTGTGAAATTCTCATCATTATTCCTAATATCTCAAATAACAAATATGGTCAAAGATGATCATATCAAATAATTTAAGTTCAGGAGTATAGAAGCATATTGTAGCTGTGAAGAAAAAAAAAATTAGAGAGATGGAGTTGTACGTTTAAGTAATGACAGATTGTTGCTAGAATGTGCAAATGATATTGTTGTAATGGACAAAGAACTTGTGACCATGGTGCATTGCGCAGTACCCATCGTCCAACACACCTGTAACCAAGTGCGCGACACGGGACCCGCGCTATTGGAAGCATCGGGGTCAGAGTCGGAGTCCATCTTGCTCCTGAGCGGCCAGTCTAGATTCTGTTCAATGTCAGTGTGTGTCATTGCTATTCAAGAGTGCATGCACTGTATTTCTCCTACTTGTGCGTATAAAACACATCCTTCTACCAA
The DNA here is from genome assembly GCA_900302315.1 of Phycis blennoides. NCBI lineage: Eukaryota > Metazoa > Chordata > Actinopteri > Gadiformes > Phycidae > Phycis > Phycis blennoides. Next base: position 23,409 of record OMKI01055128.1, read on the forward strand.
ACTGGAGACAGTATTTTGCACAAAATGAACCAATAAATGATTGTTCATGAAACAGAAGACATTCAAAATGTATTTCAATCAAAAATCATCATATGCTCAACAGGATGTGAACACATCCTGTTGATACCAACTGTCAGGTCTGCTTATGATTGAAATGGTAATGTGTGTGGAAAGAGACATTGACAGCCCACATACATTTACATTTTTTTTGTTTTCCTAGTATAATATCAATTTCATTACTTGTCACTGAAGAACAATAGCATCACATTCTGTTGATAACGCCAGTTATTCTTATGTGTTTTGGTGGTGTCTCTACAAAATGACATGGGCAACCACATGTGTGTAAGTGTGTGGCTTTTTTGTAGAACAGTGTAAATGCCTATATAGTTATCACAGTAAAGAAAGGGAATGGGGTGATGTGATGTTTCTGGACATATGTAGTTTATCAAATTCATTAAAGATATGAGAAAACTATCAGTCATGTGTTCAGAGAAACATTATCTAAATACCAGCTTTCAATATGTGACCTAGAGATGAATTACCACAACACATTTAATAAGTGGTTCAGTGTTCAATTTAGATGCACATCACTGAAATGATTGGCTTGGCTCATTGGTGTCTCATTGGTGTCTCTGTTCCAGCCATAAACATACACCAACAAACATAAACGGCCCCTGTCTTACCACAAGGTTTCATGTTGATGAGCCATTTCAGAATATATCCTTTTGTGACATCAATCTGGGAGTGTCCA
>OMKI01055148.1:0-18422 GCA_900302315.1 Phycis blennoides
TCTTTAATGTCCCCAAAGGGATAATTGTTTTCACACAGTCAGGTTGTTTTCAGGACAGCATACATTTAAAAAAGGCACAGCACAGGGTAGCAACACAGTGTAGCACACAGGTAACAGTCTCTTCCCACATATACAACAGGTAACAGATAAACCCTCTTCCCACATATATCACAGAAAAACATAAAAAAAAAATAGACAGCACAGTGACTCCTCGCATGACAGATAACAACCCTGTCACCACAGAAACATCTAGACAAAAATAAGCATGACATGGACAATATACAGTGATACCAGTGAAATCTACATATTCTTGTTCAGTGCTATGATGGCTGTGGGGACAAAACTTTTTTTGAAATGGGCCTTTTTCCAGTCCAGTACCCTAAGTATTCACAATTGAGGGTGTGAACGTTTGATTCCTGCCCATGTGTAAGGGTTTGTGGAAAGCAGTGACACCTGGTCCACTGGTGAGGGAGGTGTTGGGAGAACACCTGGTTAGTTTCTCACCATCAGAAAGCCACTGAGCTTTTCCATACTGTAGGGTTTTAAGTGCTTCGTCATGTTGGCAGTGTTGTTTTGGAAATCTGAATGAGGCAATTGTATAGAATTAAATGGTTATAAAGTTCTATCATTTTTTGTCTGTAATTATTTGAAGCACTAACTTTAATTTCAGTTCCTGACATTTTAATCATTAAAATTCCCTTATAATTCCCTTATAATTCAGACCAAGAAAGGAAAAAAATGATTGAATATGAATTTGAGTATAATGTTGTCATTCAGCATGTCCTACTTCACTACATTACATGTTTCTGAGCAAGACAGGATATTAGCAGTGAGGAAACGCAGTAGAGTTTGTTTACATATGGGAGGGGAGTAGATTTACCTTCAGGGCTCGATATACTTTACATTCACTCATGTACAGTAATACAATTACTGAGGGTTTGTTGATCTTTACTTGATCAATTCTATATTAGGGAGCTTTCCCTGCACGACATTTCAAAGCATAGGTTCTACATCACTATGTTAATGTTAACTTAGAATATAGTATTATATTATATATATTATATACAACGACTAAAAGAGTTAGTTACACCAATAGGGCGCCAATGGGTTGATATGAAATATGATATGATACGAGTTGTATCCGATAACAATGGGACGTGTCTTTGACTTAAAACATGACATATTTATAAAGTATATACTTCAAGAATTCATTATTTGTGGGAAATAGTAATGGACACCTTTTAACTTCAGCAGAATTAGTAACATGTATTTTCACCAAAGTACTGTTTTCTAGGGGGGGTTTAACTTTTTCACTCAATACTATTCTGCTTTGGCACACTTTTTTGAACAGGACAGCGGTACAGTGGATGTTTTCATTTTGCACTATTCATTGTATGTCGTCTTCAATATCACCGCTAAATTGTTTATTGTTTCCACCAGAGCCTGGCTTCATAACTTACCCATGGGTGATTTGCTTTCAAAGCACACCTCAAACATGTCATAGTCCTCGGTGGTGAAGGCAAACTTCCCCTTTGTTGCATCTTCCTTTGAGTACAGAGTGTGGCTAGAGGAATCTGTGATCTAAAACAAGAAAAAGACGTGAATGACAGTCACTCCGCTTCGAGTGGAACTTATCGAGGCACGCTGCAAGCTGTGCAAAATCGGGCACATATATTATCCATTACCGTGGCATGGACAATAAAATCTGGAGGGTCGTCAATCCAATCGTGAATCCCCGCATTGACAGCTGTTACAACTCCCCTTTGATGTAATGTACTAATGCAATGAAAATCAATGGCATTTACGTTGATGCTGTTGATTGTCATGTGCACGATATAAACTAGCCGTTATATTGTTCCACAGTGTAGTCATCAATGAGTTTGGCTCCACAGCTAATGGGCTAGCTGACAGAGAGGTGCATGGACGCTAAGACTGACGTGTAACATCCTGAGCCGCACAGCGTCGTGCTACCGAGCCGCGGGGACGCCTTCCAGAAACACTCGGCACATAACAGCCCGATCTCACGAATGCACGCGAAGACACGCGAGGCTCGGGGAAGAGCGGAGGAAGAAACGTCTTGAATGAAGTAGAAGTAAACACGAAGACGTCCACGAAACCAGGAAGTCCAGTACAACAAGGCCCACCCGACACTCTGAGGGCGGTCTACTCAGAACCAGCTGACTATGTCTCCCCGTGGGCACCCAAATACATTGAAAACGTGTACTTTACATAAATGTGTATTCTCACTGTCCCGAGTCATATACAGAATATAAAAACGTGAGGAAAGGGGAAAGATTCCGGCCTTCTCTCGAACTAGCTGCGCGGCTAGGCTAAGCTAGGCTAAGCTAGCTGCGCTACGTAGCAGTTCTGCGCTCACCTTCAGGTTCGTTTTGGTGTTGGGCTGCTCGCCTATTTCGTATTCCCCGGTGACTAGGACGTCTTTGTGGATCTCTTCCCGCAAACACTTCCTCGAATTGACAGGCAGAAAGAACGAGATGGAGAATACCGATTCGATAAGAACCGGTATAAGCAGCAGTGCGGCGAGTCGAGCCATGGTTTCCCGAAACCGGACCCAGCGAGACGGCGAGCGGAGCAGTTGGCCGGTGACTCGCACTGAGCTGAAGCCGATACCCTCTGGGTGCTATAGCGCCCCTAGCGGCCAGGAGGGGCAACGGCAACATAGGATCAAATCAACACGTCCAGGTGTTAACACCAGCCACATTGACATGCCGATGGGAGCAATTTCAGCTGCACTGTTATGATGTTTGGAATAGGCTAATATATATTTAGAATGAAAGAGTTTGCTATACTGCATATTAACAGACACAAGACTGACTGAAACGGTGATGTGTGAATGAGTTTTGCTTATGGGGATATTATACATCCTGATAAAGCCATAAAGTTATCCAAAAAACAGCAGATCAAATAATAAACAATGATGATTGCATTTCATCTGGTCTTCCTTTCATCCTATATTTTGAGGTTATTAAGATGTAGGCCAATACGGAACGAACACCCTTGGATAAAATGCAATTTGTTAATAAAATAGTGCAGCCATTAAAAATAAATTCTTTGATTTTGAATGACTCAAGCCCCCATCCATATATGTGAGTGGAGATAATACAGGGGGAAAGGAATAATAATATCACACCTATTATTTTTGAAAGTCCCTAATGATATGACTTTACCTGTCAACAGAAAAGGGATTACTGCGTTCCACAGGATGCAGCTGTACAGTTCCCAGGGAGATGCTGTCGTCCCCACAATCTGATCCCCCGAGGCCAGGAGAGAATGCTCCGCGGCGCCTGTCACTCGCGGAGCAGTAATTATTACAGCCGTCCCTGCAGGATTTCATAGCGCGCATCACAGTGCGACACAAGATAACTAAAACAGTTATTGGGCCGTAACAATCGAGAGGATTTAACACACCGCGCGCATTTCATGCTAATTTATGTTGCCGTACTCTCTGTAGCTCCTGAGAAGACTGCCAGCCATTTATGAGGAGCCATAAAATTATAAACAACATTAACGTCTCTTGTTAAATTTCTGTTGGTTATTTAAGCACCTTATTGGGGCCAATCTGTTCTGGAACGGTCCACTGGGTTCAAGTTGAATATGAATTTGCATTGCTTCCACCTTAAGCATTGCAAATATTGTGATCCCTGAGCATTGTAAACCTTACACGACCCGATTGCCACAGTTCTGATTGGTCCATAGTCAGACGGTCAGGGGTAGTAGTTGTCTACACTTTGTGAATGAACGTTGGGGCAAGCCCATCTCCACACCCTTTATGATGCTCTGGCAATCTGCTATCGCATACTGTTGTGTAAAAGAACAAAGAGGAAATGGCCATTATCAAGTTCTCAATTATGTGTTAATCATAATAAATAACTGGCTGTCTGGGAGCCGCCTGCATGCCGTCATGTCCTGTCATACCACCCGGGTCAGCGAAGGCTTCGCTGTAGCTGGAGCGCAGCCAATCCAATCACTTGTTGTGTCGTGGAGGCGTGGAGGTGGGGGTGGAGTGGGCTGCCATGACACCATACCCACTCCTCCCCACCGGCACGTTCCTCCACCACGGCTCACATCTCGATTCCACCGCCTCACAGCATTCGCTTCCTTTTTTTTTTTCATCCGTCACCACTCTCCCCTTCCTCCCCTCCCTCCCTCCCTCTCTATTGCGTTACTCTCCTCTCCTCTGTCGTTCTGCTCAGCCAGACGCTGTCTCCTGCCTCCCCTGGGCCGGGGCAGGGACATGGCTCCACGTCAGTGTGTCTAATTTTACCGCTGTTGATGCTGATGTTAAAAGAGGCAACAGGCACCTGCTATTTCTGCCACCGCTCCGGCTCCCAGGGGCAGGCAAGGTATTAATACAGAGCGTTATTAAACACTTCACGCTCGCCACTGCAGGCTATATTGAGAGATTGGAGGGACTCTCTTTCACACGAGGAGGGGGCCCTTACTGAGTGTTTACTTTATACTATACTTACACACACGCTGACACATAAAGCCCTTTGATGTTCATTCCGTACTTGTCTATAGAAGATCCAAGAAAAGGAGAGGATGCGTACTGGGGCTAGAACATTGAGACACACTCAAAGGTAGTTGCATAAACCCTTAGTGATGTCATGTCAACGTTACAAAAGAAGGGTGCGTCTGTGCTGCAGGACTCCCGTCATTCTGTGGAAGTTCGGGTAACTGTGAACACACCGCCTCCCCCGCAGTGGAACTGTCCTTCTGATGAAATACTAACTGGGACGATAAGAAACTAACACATAGATATGGTGATGACGAGGTGGGATGTAGGCCTGCACTGTTTTGAATGAACTCCTTTACCAACCCTTGTGCTCTACGTGCAGAATAACATATGCGGGCATACAGGAATTTAAAATGTCCGTTACTGCACTTCGGAATGTAGGCTTCCACCAAACTCTGGGCTGGAAGTATTAGGTCAGTATATAAGGTCAGCTTGGCCTGGGTCTAAAGTTGTCAAAATGTAACTAAAGTAGCCTACTTAATACAATCAATCAATATATGAAATGTAGCCTACCTTCACACTACAGCCTTAATGTTGTTACAGATGGGGAACAGATTAGAAGGCTTATATTGGTCTAGAGAATTAATTAACTTAATCGTACTTTCATATAATAACCATTATAAAAGGAAGGAACAGTGTCAACCATTCTCAACAGTTTCTTTCCAGGTCCATAAACCCGAGACTTATCGCATTTGGCGATCAAATTTGTGCAATCGTAGGCGAACTATTTGTACAATCAAACACGTAGGGCATACGTGTTTGATTGTACAAATAGTTAAACGTTCGGCTCTTTCCGGCAGCTCACGACTCTCACGCCATGTAAATGGAGAACAGAATACGGAAATGAATACGTTCACGGTTATTCAGGAAGCCCCGACGCATTCCGTTTCAAGCAAGTCGAACCGGCGATTTGGATCACTCAAACATAACCCACCACACGAACACTTGCAGGGAGCGAGCCATCGATCACACCGTGTTCTCTCCGCGTTGTGCAATACCTGGAGCCGTGGAGCGGCGGCGGTGCGGTTCTATATTTGGTCACGGAAATGAACGTCAGCGCACCAGCGTGCAGATAAAAAAAAATGGAAACGACGCAGTGACGTCGGAGAGCCGTTGATCGTGACGTACAGCCATGGCAACAGACGGAGCAGTAAATAGAAGCAGTGGAGGTGCGGTAAAAGACTACCACTACCTGCCCTTAATGAGGGCTGGTTTTAGAATGTCTCCTAATTGCTAGTTTGACAGATATGGATATATTAATCTCTTTAACACTGGGTACAGGATTATGTGACTTTTCTTTTTACTGAAAAGGAGAGAGGACTAGGCCATCGTGAATTTAAATATTACTATGTTTATTCAGATAAGCAGGTCATACAAACATACAACTGTTACCATTTTTTAGTCTCTGTAAAAAATTAAATCAATATCATAAATAAAAAGCACAAAATGTTTTCACGGAAAACTCGATACGTAGATAGACCACTGAGACCATGGTGAGACAAAGCACATCAGCACATCATCTACATCACTCTCACATTATTATCAGAACTTCACCAGAAGAGCCGTCTAGACTACACTGTATTGCTTCAAACACTGCAATACAAACAACTAAATGTTATCTCTAGCACCGTTAAATCTCTTTGCAAACCAAAATATGTAATCTATGTTATTAGCGAAAACATGCTTTCAAATTGCTACATAGATCAAATATGCCAGTATATTAAAAGGCAAACAAATCCTAAATACATTATTTTGCTTCCTGGTGTTAAATACAGTACAAGTCCATCTGAAAGCCCTGTGATCCGCACATGATGATCCTGCACATCAGGACGTGAACATGTGTCTCTGGTGGAGAGAGTGGTCTTGTGGTGGAAGAGTTCTTAAAGGGCCAGCAGGGTGGGGGAGCTCAGGGAGTCTGAGGAGTACTCATTACTGTTGCTGCCCCGCCGGTGGGCCAGACCACAGGTGGGGAAGGCCTCCGCCTCGGGGTAGGTGAAGACGAAGGAAGACGTGAAGGTGGTGCACGAGGGCGTGCATGTCACCACAGGCGTGCACAGCGGCTCAAAGTCCATGCTGATGCTGTTGTTGTTGTTGCTGCTGCTGCTGTTATTGTTGTTGTTGTTGTTGTTGTTGTCGCTGGTGATCCGTGCGGAGGTGTAGAGGGGCTCCCAGTCCTGGGCGGCTGTGTACAGGGAGCTGGAGAGGTCCACGTCGGGCACCGAGCGAGCGGCCTCCAGCTCCGTCCTGGCCAGCAGGTCCAGAGACTCCTCCAGTGCGTCGTCCAGCATGGTGAGCGGGGCGGCCACGCGGCCCAAAGCCACCGCGGACAGGACGGGGGCGGGGCTGGAGAAGAGGGAGTGGGAGGCGGAGCTGAAGACGGACTGGCCGGCGGTGGAGGAGGTGGAGCAGACGGAGGAGGTGGTGTTGGGGGACAGCTCGGTGGAGCTGTGGGAGAGGGCGGGGGAGGCGGGCGACGCGGCGGCAAACATGGCGTCCAGCTCCGAGGGGATCTTGCAGATGGGCCGGTGGGAGGCCAGGATGAACTCCAGCCTCTCCTTCTCCTTCAGGAGGTTGGCGATGTCGTTCTGGAGGTTAGACTTCTCGTCTTCCAGATCGTCAGTTTCCTGTCAGGGGGTGGAGGAGAGCAGGACTTAATAACGCCGTCATTGGGTCATCGTTGCGGTACTCTACTGGACGGGTGGGTCTTTAAAGGACGGGGAGGCCAGGGAGCAGTACTTACAGCTTGGAGTGTGTCGGTCAGCTCCCGGCGCCGGTTGCGGCATTTGGCGGCTGCCTGCTTGTTCCTCTCTCTGCGAACCCTTCTCTTCTCATCCTCCTCAGAGCAAACCTGAAGAACGCCACAAAAGGAGAACAACTGTCAAGCTCAGCTCCACGACGAACCGCCACAGAGTAGGGACTGTGTGGTCAGAGCACCATCACCGCACTGTGGGACGCATCGGGAGGGTAAGTCACCTGCTGGGCTCTGTCGCGCTTGGTGGGGCCGTGGGCTTTGGCCGCCTGGGCCTTCATGGTGGGTTGGGGGTACGCCGAGCCGGGGCCGGGGGTGTAGGGGTGGGCCCGGCGGGGCGGGGCCACGGAGGAGTTGAGGGGCTGCACCATCCACTGCAGGTCGGGGCTGCTGGAGATGGCAGTGACCGTGGGCACAAAGGGCGAGGCACTGGACACCGTCAGGTCGCTGAAGTCCTGGTGGAGGAGGAGGGAGGACATGGTGAGTGGACCGAATGAATGACAGAGCAGCAGGGGGTCCGTAAACAAGGTGGAGAGACTCTACATGTGTGTGTGATCCAGATATGGCGATCCAGGTATGACTCTCTGTCTGTCTGTCTGTCTGTGGAGTTTCCAAGTCAACTGTAATGCTGAGCTGTACTGCCTAATTAAATAATAAGTAAACAATGTAATGTAAATAAGTAAATAAATGTTTTGAAATCATTAATAAAAGCGTTTGCATTTAGCTGACTGTAGCCATCCGGAATATTTTCCCATGAATGCATTCGCTAAGTATTACGTATGCATGCATTTCCGAATAGGTCCTACAACAACCTATTGCAAAGAAAGCCAGTGGGGGAATACTCTATTGCTCGACATAATAAAAAGCATTTCGGATATTTCCTGCACATACCTGGGAGTGGGGAGATCCCATGCTCGTGTAAGACCCTGCTGGTGACGGATTGTATCCAAAACTATCTCCGGCTGGAGAAGCGGTGCTGCAGCGTGAGGAAGAGTCGCAGTCCGCGTTGAAGACGTTGTACATCATAGTGGAAAAGGAAGATCGTTTTAAATCCCAAAATATTTGAAGGAGTATAAATGTCAGCTGCGGGGATTCCCTCGGGCTGTGAACGGTTTCTCGTTTCGGTTGTTGCTGCTCAGTGTCGTTATCCTCAGTGCTGCAAAAAGTTTGAATACCGGTTGAGCTGAGCCTCAGCTCTTATATAGGCTGTGCTGGGCGAAACTATGATCGCAGGGGCGGATGTGAAAGAAAACAAGAAACTTTAAAAGAAAATTCAAGTTTTTAAATCAATTTCACATCGCACTCTTAAACAATCATTCATTTTATCGTGTTCTGTGAGTTTCAAGTAGTTCATACTGCGTTTATCTACAACATTCGCTTAAGAATTGACTCTTACCCAGTGTTGAGAAATGGTACGTTCCACTTTCACGCGGTATCCCCGAGACGTCATTGTCCCAAATATGGTGCATCCTGTGAGATGAGAGGCGGGGCATGCTGGGAAATACTCCGAGCGAGGACGGCAGTGTGACGTAACGTAAGACAACAAACACAAAGGTTGTTGTGAAAACAAACAACTTGGACATGGTCATCATATGAACTGGGTTGCTGGGATATTGATTTACGTGTGTATGTGTATGTATGTGTATATATATATATAATTCATACATACATACATACATACACACGTGTGTATATATATATAGCCTATAGTGTCTTTTGTGTATTTTTCATAATATTGAGCAAATTAATTGATTGATGCATTCATTGTTTCAATTTGTGTTTAATTGTGGCGTGTTTTCAAACAATTAACATTGTAGGCATATTTTTACACAACGTGGGTGTGTCCAATGGAAAGTTTAGATAAACTTGATCAAGCATGGAAGTTCAGGTTGGGACATGTTCCCAGTTTAGACGTACGTCTGCAGCTTAACCCCGAGGCAGTATTTGACAGTCTTGCGTACATTGGGTGTGTTTTGAAGTAGCGCAGACTGGTTTATGTGTACTTTAGATCACAGTTGCAAACGATGCGTGCCTCTCCCAACACGAACCTGCGTTCCCCGTTGGTTAACACTGGGTGTTGTTGTGGAAGCCTGTCTGCTCCGGGCCTCAGTGATTTAGAATGGAAAACTACGCAAATTAATCCTGGTAGCGATTCCTTCTTAGAAGAATAACTAGCCCTAAGAATGAGAATGTGAACAAAACAAATCAAATACATAAAAAAAGTTCAGTGATTAAAAATAACAAAATGTATGTCAAATAGAGTAATAGAATAAAAATAGAATATATAGATAATAGAAATATAAACAAATAAACAAATATAAACAATATAAATATAAATATAAAAATCATAATAGAAATAGAATAAAAACAATGGTATCTAAGTATTCATTGACTTGGCGTGTATTGGAAAAGAAAGTGCAAGTCTTTGACCGCTTTACGTGAGACGCGTGCACGACGCGTCCGAGGAGAAGTGGCTCGACCCGTTTCCCGCGTTTGTGTTTTGTTGAACATTCTCCGTTGTCCTGGCAACGCCCCGCCCCTTCGCGTTAGTGACGTCCTCGTTTTGCATAGGCTCGCGCTACTGGTCTCCCTCGCTCTCTCACTCTCTCTATCTGTCTGTCTGTGTGTGTGTGCGTGTGTGTGTCTGTGTGTGTGTGTGTGTGTGTGTGAGTGTGTGTGTGTGTGTGTGTGTGTGTGTGAGAGTTGGTTTGTTCAGCTTGTTTCACTTTAGGAAGCATGTTCAATTTGCTTCTGTTGTGAATTCGCATTCGAAAGATTCCGTTACACGGAGAGTGATTTATGAGGGGAAACCCACCAGGCAGTTCTGCTCTGAAACCTTTTAATAAAGTACGAAATAAAGTACGAAAATATGAAATGTCTGATTTTTCATGAAAATATTTTTTCATATATAAAATATTAGCCAGTTTGAAAGTAACCACTCTAATAACCTACATACAGCCTACATACGCCCCAAATGATTAGGCCTATATTTTATTTGACTTTAATAGATAACTTAATGGAACAAGGCTAACCACTTGATAGCAGTTCATTGAAGTAGCCTATAGATAGGCCTACTGAATTATTCATGAAACACGAATAGGTTTTAACCCTTCTGATGCCACTCTGCATTTTACAACAGAGAATATCGAGCATTCCTGAACACTGATGTCACCGGTCTAAAAATAACGTCGACCGCTTTCCCACGTTCACGCAAAGGTGGCATTGTGGAAACCGTTGCTTTCGGCGACCGTGCTGGTGGCGAGTGTGGGGTCTTTCGTCTCTGATCTCGCCCGCTCCGCAGTGACCACCACCAATGGCGTGCCGGTAAGGGCTTCGGGGGGAGTGACTGCCAGGAAAGGGGAAGGCTGGCACGCGTGCGGGAGAGGCTCCGCTCCCATCCGAGAGGGTTTCAGGGATCATCCGGAGGAAAACACATTACACATTAATTGGTTTGTGTGAGAACATCTAAATGGAAGGCCTAATTGTTCCCTCGACTACAGCTTATGAGCACAGCCAGCTGGGTACTCGATAATGTTTTCACTTTTCTTTGGGGTTTTTGTGTTGGACGCGTGCAGAAAAAAGGGTGCCCGCGAGTGTGTGTGTGTGTGTGTGTGTGTGTGTGTGTGTGTGTGTGTGTGTGTGTGTGGCCAATTGCTCCGACGTTAACAGGAAGCGCCATATATGGCTCGACCAGTCTACTTTGCGATTGGCTGCTGGACTGCAGCGACAAGTCTGTTGCTGGAGCGCTCAGCCGGTCAAAAATAAAAGAAACGACTTGTCTGTAACTTATTGTAAAAAAAACAAACCCTATGAGTGATATGTCATATTCAAAGTATTCATCGTAGAACCATAAACAACATTAATGATAACTGTTCTATGGTTTTTGCATATTGATATGTGGTCATATTTATCGGGCATGCATTTGATTCGTTGATTATATTTTTTAAATTAGGCAATTGTTTCGTCGTGTGAATCAGGTCGATGGTGTATCGATGGTTATCCTACAGACTTTGATACATTCCTGTCATAAAATACATTATTTTGAGGATATCGTAAGATCTTTTGCACATAGGCCCAATGCAGATGCTGCATACGTGAAATGACGTTGTTTCATAGGTAGAGAGCGGACTATTTATTGGAGGTGGGGGGGGTGGGTGGTCTCTTAAAAAAATGAAATAATGGCCTCTTAGTTGGGTGCATAACCTCAAAAAAACAAAGCAAAACCCCCCAGAATAGGTTATGGTGTGTTTACCGTTCCAATTGTTAAGCTGGAACGTCAATCCAAGCCTTTTACCCCTCTCGCAACGCCTCTGTGTTCGAGATGGTTTGTTCCCCCCCCCCCCCCCCCCCCCCCCCACCCCCCCCCCCCCACCACATACATTTCATTCATAAAATTCCAACTCACTATAAAAGGCGGGCCTCTGCACAGTCTGGACAGAGTAACCGTTCACGAGCCGACAAATTGAAGATATAGGTTAATTGGCCGAATATAGTGGTTGACGTATCTATACAATATACGATAGAATACAATAGGCCTATATATAGTGTCTTATGTGGTAATTTCCGACTGACAAGATGTCCCATGGATCCAGCCCTGACCACGACGCGTCATCCAGCTGTGAAACAGCCTCGCCTGGCGGGGACAGCCCCGCGCGCGGCCGCCAGCCTCCGCCTGTCGACTCGCTCTCCAGCGCATCCTCAATGGACAGCATCAGCCAGGTACACGCACGGAGACACGGCACCAGCTCTGCAGAACCAAAACCAGAATCTGTGTATGTGCCAATTCGTTTGGTGTAGCATTGTTTTTGTTTTGTTTTCTTGGTGCTTTATGATTCTGGCGATTTTCTTAAAAAACAAAAAAAAATCTTACACCACCACTGCAAATTCATTTCAGACGAATTCCCAATTAAGAGACACAATCTTATATCCTGGCTACAGTTTGGGTAATGGAAGCTCGGATGTGGACAAACAGAATCCAGTCTAATATAGCCCATTACTTCCAGTCTTGGTCATGACCTCTCTGAATATAGGCTATAAGATCATACGGACGTTAGGAATAAAAAAATTGATTACACCGAAATTAAATGTGGTGACAGTGTAATGCCCGATAGGTGAACTGGTGTATTCTTTCTATCTTTGGAATTCCTTTGTGGGAAATCCAGACGACAAATTCGCTCGATGTGGAGCGCATAATAAGACGTTTTTTATGCGCTCAAATTGGCTTGACACGCAGACGGAAAAACACATCACCATACTATCTGATGTGATTCACATACATTCATTTTCACAGGACCCCGACACAAGCGCAAGTGACTCCTTTGTTCCGACGGTGACTGCAATCTCTACGTCTCCGGGTCTGAGGTGGATGGTGCAGCCGACCGTCATCACCTCCTCCACCCGTTCTCCCTCCCGCGGAGGTGCTCGCGCTAAAGCCCGCTCGAAGGAGCAGACCGCCGGCAAGAAGGGGAAGAAAGACCAGGTAGGGACCCCTTACCGGGGCGGTTTGAACCGCGTCTTCAAGTCATAGGCGAGTGTGTGAGGGATGGACGCGCGACGCAGTCGTGTCTAAGCTTTACTCGGTTGGGTGCTGAGCTCTGGGCTCGAGGAGGGGGGCAGACGGCCAGCCAGACCCTCGGTCTCTCAGCCTTCGCCGCATTGAGCAAATGTTGGCAGGTGTAATGGGGGGGTTCAGAGCCAAATGCCGACGTTGCAAGAATCGGCAGATTGGGCATTAAAAAAAAAAAAAAAATAAATAACCAACAACCTTTTTTTGTGATTGATTTTAGCCTTCCAAGGAGGAGGAGGAGAGGAGAAAGATCAGGAGAGAGAGGAACAAGATTGCCGCAGCCAAGTGTCGTAACAGACGGAGGGAGCTCACGGACACGCTGCAGGCGGTGAGCAGGCCCGTCTCCTAACGCGCGTGTGGGCACGCGCTGCTCGAGCGACACCGTCGTTTTTATTCTAACGCATTATTATTACCTCAATGCCTGTCGTTCTTAAACGCTTTCGCTCTACAGGAAACCGACACGCTCGAAGAAGAGAAAGCGGCCCTGCAGACGGAAATAGCCGATCTCCTCAAAGAGAAAGAACGGCTCGAGCAGGTACTCGCCTCGCACAAGCCGGGGTGCGCGCTGCACCCGACCGGCGACCACCGCGACGACGAGGTGGATGATGCTGCCGGGATGGATGACGAGGTGGAGGCGGATAAGGATGATGATGATGATGATGATGATGATGATGTTGACGCTGATGGTGGTGAAGATGACGTGAGTCCCATGCAACAGGACCCCCCAGCGTCTCCGCCCCCACTCTCCATGTGGCCCGAGAGCGAGAGCCTCTCTGAGGGGAGCAGCAGCCGCAGCATGACCCTCCTGCTGGACAGCCCCCCGCTGGCCCCCCAGGACCTGGACCCCCCGCCCAGCGCCGCGGCCGCCATCCTGGGCAACTCCAACATCCTGCTCTGCTCCAGCGCCGAAGAGGAGGAAGAGGAGGAGGTGCAGGAGGAGGAGCTGGAGCCCCTGGAGGACCTGAAGGGCGACGACCTGGACGCCCTGGTCCCCAGCCTGGAGATGAGCGGCGTGGCGGAGGAGGTGAGCGGGGGCGCGGCGCCCGCGGTGCCGGACATTGACCTGGGCGGCGCCCTGGGCCTCCCGGACTGGGAGACGCTGTACCGCTCGGTGGCCCGGGACCTGGAGTCCCTGGACACGCCGCTCGTGTCTTCCAGCCCCACCTGCGGCGGCGATGGCTTCCGCTCCGTGTTCTCCTTCAGCGGCGCCGAGATAGACTCCCTGCAGACGGAGGACGGCTGCCTGGCCCTCAGGGGGGCGGGGGGGGGCACCAAGGACAGCCTGAACTCTCCCACCATGCTCACCCTGTGAGCACAAGATCCTTATGCAACCCCTTTATTATATCACTGACAGTCAATGGTTTTATAACCAGCAAGCTACAGTCCCTCTCTCTTCCTCTACCCCTCTCTCTCTCTCTCTCTCTCTCTCTCTCTCTCTCTCTCTCTCTCTCTCTCTCCAATATTGTTTTGTAGTGCTGATGTGTTGGTGTTGTATGGAACTTCACATCAAGCTTTCTGTTTCGTAGCGTATAACAGTCGACTCTTCCTTCCATGGCAGTGAGTGCTGTTGTTCTCTGGAGTCAAAAAGTGCATGCAAAAAATAAGAGGATCATTTCAGTGTGTCCATCTTCTCCTCGCATTGTGTTCCTCCCTTGATGTGACGTGAAACTCGGCTGTTCTGAATACTAAGTGAATCCTGTTGACGAGTCGTGCTGTACTGAGTGACGCGGCCGGTTAGCGTGTAGCGTATAAAACTATCATCGTACTGTACGATGTCCACGGACTTCCACCATCCATCCTGTCGTGTGTTTTATCCAGATGTATTTTATGGCATAGTTTATTTTTTTACTTAATCAGATGCAAAAAATATATAGCTGAAAAAGAAAAAATAAATACCAATGAGTCACAATTTGTTTGCTATTTGTAAGAATTTTAAATGGCCTTACTTGATAGGCCATGCAAAACGATTTTGTCAATATGATTAGTTGTGATTAATATAGCAACAACATAGCGTAACTATGGCAAAGAACGCCTAAACACTGGTAGCCAAAAAAAGCACTTTGATAATTTATTTATAGTGCACTTCCAAATATTCTCACGGTCAAGGAAATCTGATCTGGAACGTCGAGCGCCGACGTAACGACGCGTATGCGCCACGCGATGACGTTTCACTTCCATGACCATGTTTGGAAAATGCAGTTGTTTTGTTTCCATGGCGACGGTGTCATGTTTCCAGCGAGACCATTTTACCGGAAGAGGACAAAGAGGAGCTCAAGTGTTGTGTTGGAAGAACCGAGAAACAAAACACAAGACTTCGGAGACATTACGAAAAGGGCAGGACTTGTTCAATTATGAGCGGCGGTAATATTTTAATAATTAATATGCAGTTGCCAAAATATATAAGGTTTACTTTCTGTTTATTTTCCAAAAGTCGTTGACCGTCAGCTCGTAAGTTTGTGGATATTCTCAAAGCTCATTTCACTCATCCAAGTGTACATTATGTTGTTGTTCTCGAATACGAAATGTAATTTATTTTTATGCACGACTAAACGTTCACTAGATATGGCTAGACAACTTGATAAGTAGATGCAATACTGTACAGTAGATGGCGCTAAAGTACAGTCCATAGATATGTATGTACCTTATGTATGTATGCACGTGTGCATGTATACATGTGTGCATGTATGTATGTATGTATGTATGCATGCATGCATGTGTCTATCTGTCTAACCTATCTGTCAATCTGATGGTTTAACAATGTAACTATCTCTCTACTACATAGCAGTAGTCTGTCCGTCCCTGAGCTCCACAGTGTGCAACATGAACACAGCGCTGCATCAAGTTTAACGCTCAACGTCATGTTTTTTCCAGGTATACGGAATCACCTCACCTCACAGCCTCGCTCCCTACGTTCTGCCACATATCAGAGAGGCGTGATACTCACACAGGGAGGCTAAAGTCACTGTCATATGCTTTTTAAGAGGACGGCTGAGTCACATGATCGCTACTGTGTCACCGTGGAGGGAGAGAGGGAGGGAGAGAGAGAGAGAGAGAGAGAGAGAGAGAGAGAGAGAGAGAGAGAGAGAGAGAGAGAGAGAGAGAGATTTAGCCCACTGCTGCCACCCTGAAGGGGAATTAATGAAGACATGGAATTGTATATAATTAACACACTGTCAGGGTTCCGACTGCAGGACCCTGGAATGGGAGGAGAATGATATTGATATAGATGTTTCATTGAGAATTTAGGAATATTGTTAGCACAACAATCCTGCGGGTTTTTACCGCCCTTTCTCTCAGCTGGCAGGATACCTGGTGGAATCTCAAGGAAAGGCACCATATTGTTTGCTAATCTACTTATAATAATAATAATACTGATGCCAGTGGTAATAAAAGTACCCCCAACATGAATCCTGTTATCTGGGTTCCCCAAGTTCGCTCGGGGGGCTCCACGCTCAGGGGGCCCTCCACGCTCGGGGGGCCCTCCACGCTCGGGGGGCCCTCCACGCTCAGGGGGCCCTCCACGCTCAGGGGGCCCTCCACGCTCGGGGGGCTCCACGCTCAGGGGGCCCTCCACGCTCGGGGGGCCCTCCACGCTCGGGGGGCCCTCCACGCTCGGGGGGCCCTCCACGCTCAGGGGGCCCTCCACGCTCGGGGGGCTCCACGCTCAGGGGGCCCTCCACGCTCAGGGGGCCCTCCACGCTCGGGGGGCCCTCCACGCTCAGGGGGCTCCACGCTCAGGGGGCCCTCCACGCTCGGGGGGCCCTCCACGCTCGGGGGGCTCCACGCTCAGGGGGCCCTCCACGCTCGGGGGGCCCTCCACGCTCGGGGGGCTCCACGCTCAGGGGGCCCTCCAAGCATGCGACTGGTGAGCTGAGACAGGGAGCTGGGCTGCAGCGGGGGACACTGTGTCTGAAATGAGAGGGTGTTTGAGTGACAGGTGTTGGTGCCGTACTCACAGTGAAGAAGATCTTGTGGTTGATCAGTTCCTCCGCGAGAGAGACGAGGAAGACAGGGGGGGGGGGGGGGTCTGCATATACATGTAGAGTGTACAGAAATGTGTTTCATTTGTGCCAATGGGCACCTCACTGCAGTGTACAGTGTGGTGTATCTGAGATGATAAATGGTAGATGATAAACTGAGCCTATGGGAGATGATAAACAGCCTATGGTAGATGATAAACAGCCTATGGTAGATGATAAACAGCCTATGGTAGATGATAAACAGCCTATGGTAGATGATAAACAGCTTATGGTGGATGATAAACAGCCTATGGTAGATGATAAACAGCCTATGGTAGATGATAAACAGCCTATGATAAGGTGGCTATTGTGACCGGCCGTTGTACAGCAACGTGCCACAGAAAAATGCCCATAATTGTGCAATCCAGAACTTCTGTTATACAGTTTTAGCCCCTCTCAATTTAGCGAGACACATTGTCGCAAATTACAACCGTCAGAGATGATTTTACAGTTTCAAATAAGGAAGGGAAGACAGAAAAAAAGAACGAAGTCAAGGTAAAAATACAGTTGTCTGTAGTGCCTCCGATGTGGTCAGATATGAGTCACGGTTGCGTCTGGAGGTAGGGGGGCTTTCCATCAGTTATACAAAACAAACTCGATACTTTGGAAGAGATGGTTCATATCGGATTTGCATATTGCACAAAAATGCTTGCATGGAAAAAAGCATTAAAGCATTTGGGAAATACTTTTTCACTTCATATTTTGCGTTTGTCTTTTTATTGTGACTGTTCGCACATGCTCTGTAGAAATATTGCAGGCATGCGTTTGATAAAACAGTAACAGTCACTGCCCGTTATACATTAAAACAGGCAAAGAAATATTAAAGGTATGAGCCAATGCTAGTTCCCTTAGCATTGGCTCAGTCATGTCATCTCCTGTGAAGGCCAATTCATTAAGATCACAACAATAACATGAGGTATGCACTGTTTAAAATGTAATACAATTAAAAATGCCAATGTTTCGCTGCTTTTACTGAATGTGATATGCACGCTTATTCATTAGCGTTATATTGGCGTCTCAGCTGAGGTTTAATGACCAAGACATGTTGTTCTTGGCAAGTACAGCTCCCTGAAACAACAATGAAGAGGTTGACCAAATGCTGCTGGACAGCCCTGCTCTCCATGAAGGAACAACTGTGATCAACAGTCCATGAGTCCGTGCACGTGTCCTGTAGGTCAAGATGTGGTTTGACATTGTTCTTTGTTGCATTAAAAATGACATATATTTATATATTTTTAATCCATTCAGTTCCCCTCCAATGTAGTTCCATTTCCCCATCATACATTAGTCATCTATGTTAAGACTATGACACAGAACTAACCCTTCTCAGCACGCGCACACACACACACACACACACACACACACACACACACACACACACACACACACACACACACACACACACACACACACAGTACTGTGTAGATCTTACCTCTCGGTCTCCAGGGACCAGCTTGGTGGGACTCAGGGCTGATTTATGCTGAAATAAAAAATAAATGAATGAATAAATGAATAAAGAAAATAAAAGTATGACAGTTCGCCAGTTCACCA
>OMKI01055214.1:0-14903 GCA_900302315.1 Phycis blennoides
AGTATGAACACAACTGATCTCTCGGACATTGTTGTTATTGTTCTTCTGTTTGGATCCCGCAATCTGTTGCCACGACACACAGCTTGGTGGGTGTAGGGAGTCGTGCCTTGCGCATAGACACTATGCTCACCCCCCCCCCCCCAAAAAAGAGGGGTCAGGTTGTTTGAATTCCAAGAACATACAGTCATAAAAACTAAGTTCATAGAAAGCATTAGTCATCGCAACGAACCGAGCTCCACACCAACAGAACCAGAAGGAGACAGGAGTCTGACTGGCAGAGAGTTGCTGCAAGCAGGAAGTTAGTTTTAACAGCCTGGGAAAACGGCAAAGGAGCACCTAGATGATCACACCTCCTCCCGTATCTCCCACCTCCTCCCTCATCTCCCACCTTGTCCCGGGTCTCCCACATCCTCCGGGGTCTATCTCCTCTTCCCCTCATCTTTGAACCCCTCCCTACTCCCCCTTCATCTCCCTGGGCCTCCCACCTCCTCCTGTATCTCCCAACTCCTCACTCTGCTGTACAGAGCAAAAGGAGGAGGTGGGAGAGAAAACAGGAAACAGCTGGTGAACAGCCCTGTCCTGGTCACCCTTCACTTTCCTCCCTGGAACCTCTCCTCCTTTCACTCATTATATATGCCTCCTCTTCCTCCACCTTCCTCCTAGTACGCCCCCCCCCCCCAAACCCACAAGCCAAATGTTATTATCACATGTTGTCCACCCCCAACACCTTAACCTTCTTTATCACTCGGCTTTACGACCGCAAGTCACATAGATCTGAAGAAATGTACTGCATGATAACCTATAAAGATACTCCATATGGACGACACTACAGAGACTTTTATCAGAGCCACATTTAACCAACTCACTGCAGATATCCACACATGTTAACCATATCCACGTTTTTTTTTTTAATTGTGGGAGTTGTAGTTCAATGTCACACAGCTGTATCTGCTAGTGTGTCACGTATGAAATACACCAGATGGCCACCATATCACTTCTATAGAAACACACCAGATGACCACCACAACACTGTTCTAGAAACACGCCAGGTAACCACAACATTGTTCAAGAAACCAGCACATCGCGTCTCCAGAAACACATCAGACTACATGGTTTTAGAAACCCCACACCAGCTGACCACAACACTGCGAAACCAAACCCAAAACAATCCAACGAAACACTAGAATGAACCTCTTCTTTCTGGAGTGAGAAGAGTCACAAACCTATCTTACTATAGCATCTATTTATGTGCTCCCTGGGACACATGTTGTTCTGTGTCATGTTACTTCTGTGACTTTCTCTCCCTTCCTGCATTTTTGTTTTTTTTACTCTTAACTGGGATTTGGAAAATCCGGCTGAAATGTGAGGTCAGCAGTTTTCCAAAACTATCATCTGATGACCCCTTCCTGTCAAGGCTGTTCAGAATTGCTTTCACACAGAACTACTCAACATAGTGAACCTAATTTTACATGGTACCATCATATTTAACCCACATAAGACCTGGGAAATGCTGTCAGATACTTGGAGTGGAACCTCAAAATACTGTGTCTTCAAAATACTGTTGACTGATACACCAGAACACTGGCTCTATACTATACTACTGTATCACTGGAGAGAGCGAGACAGGGATAGACAGAGAGAGGGAGAGACAGAGAGGGGGAGAGACAGAGAGAGGGAGAGACAGAGAGAGAGAGAGCCAGCGACCGCCTCCATGTTGAGGTCTTGGTGTTTCCAGACAAAGGGGATGACTGTGATGCAGCCCTGGTCATCTCCCCTCACGCCTCGTCCTCTAAGACAGGCCTTGTCATACACACACACATACACACACAGCTCATAACTGCTTACATAATGCTCAGAGAGAAGCTCCGACATGCAGACCAGAGGCCGGTATTAGGGGAGATCATTCAATTTGGGTTCAGAGAGTCCAGTGGTTCCCAAGACACCAAGATCCAACCAGACATTTAAGGCCCTCCAAATATAGGAAATTATTATTCAAAATGTCGTGCATAATATTATGAGGATATGTCCTTGTAATCAGCCCTAATGGTATCACTAGACAAGAGTTTGGTTGAATTGTTTTTTGTCACCATGGTCTCGGATTTAGACATTTTTTTAAACCATTACAGATAGTGACAAATACTGAGCGATAGTGAGCATGGTTGTTGAATATGTATAATATAAACCAAAGACATAATAATAGTGTTGTTTGTGGGACTTCAAGATAGATAAATGAGAATTACTTTCAATGTTTTACATGCACTGCCTGACTTTGCAGTAGTAAATCCACACTGTCTCTTCTCTCTCTCCATTTGTCCATCTCTTTTCTCTACCTTTCTGTAGCTCTTTCTACCTGTCTGTCTGTCTGTCTGTCTGTCTATCTCTCTTCTCTCTCCTTGTGTGATTGTATCTCTCTCTACCTATCTGTCTCTTCTTTCTATCTGTTTGTCTACTCTTATGTCATCATACACATCCACAACTGTGTTGGAGGTTGCTTCAGTCTTGTGTCCCCTAGCGTCTCCTGGTGACCTCTGACCCCCAGCTCAATACACTCCTATCCTTCCTTATCACATACTTGACCTGACAACCTAGGATTAGGGTTAGGACCTTTATAGTCTCGTTAGGTTAGGGTTCATTAGTTTGGGTGAACGTTCACTTCAGTTAGGATGGAACCTTCTGTTTTCTAGAGGAAAACATGCACGTCAAGATTCAACCTCAATCAAAACAACCAAAATAAAAGACAACTGAGTGAAAAGACAGGCCTATACTTTAGACTCTGGCGACGCCCCCGCCTGTAAACATTTTAAATTAACTATCATTTATCATTTAAAATAACCTCACAGTCAAAAAGAGAAGACGGCCATCTCAGTCATAAAACACATACAGGAAATACTAAACAACTTTCTACAGTTATATGACATTAAATGAGATGTGAAAGATAGTTGTCATGTTTACCTCGATGAAGTTGCCACAAAGTCCCCATCCAGTAGCCGCAGTTTGCAGAACAAAACCCCGTTGACGAAGGGAACCGCCGTCAGCTCCTCCAGAGTAAGATGCGTCTGGAACTTGAATTTCTTCTTCTTGACGAAAAAAGCCATTACCGCCGTGTGTTCTGAAAGATGGTGGCTAAACTATGAAAACTACCTAGGAAAAGTGGAAACGGAGCGTCGCTGTTGTCACTGCGTGTCTTCATCCGAACTCCTCACGGATGATTCAGCAAGGAGATCTGCACACGGATTGCAAAATTCACGAAGTATAAAGTTGACAGGGTACAGAGTAGCATTATTTTGTAGAACTACAGGAGAAAGGCTTAGTGGATTCAGATAACAGACGTACCTGTAGACGCGAATCGTGGAGGATTGGGGAGGGGAACCATGGCAGACGGAGGCAAGACTTGCTCTTTACTCTCAGTGCTGACGGGAACTTTGGACCCGCAGACAGGAGACAGGCGAGAGAGGGACACGACGCCCCCTGGTGGCCACCCTCGAGAATTCTGGTTTTATTTGTTCACTAAAGGTTTGCACGAACAAAAACGGCTTAAAATCCAATATATGTTAATGTTTGACTTTGTGTTGTTGTTGTTGTTGTTGTTGTTGTTGTTGTTGTTGTTTTACAAGAATAATACCATCATCTCACTTTCAATATAGCAATACATGTAACATAATGGTTAGTTATTTAAATCACTTAAAAACAGAGGCCCAAACATTCAACAGTCGGCCATCATCAGATCCTAAAAGTCAACAATTTATTAACTGATTATAACTGATTATAACGTGGGTTATTATTATTGTTAGTAAAATAATTACAGCGGTGTTTCTGGTTCCCTTCGTCACGTCTTATTAAAATATTTTTGATAATAAACAATGGCCCGTCCCAACTAATTAAGACTACGTATTGTTGTTATATAATTTTACACTAAATATTAGACTTAATAAACCATTTAAAACCGCAGCCGGATCCTCGTTGCCACATCGAGCGCATTGATATCAGATAAGTTTCCTGTCGCCCATGCGTGTTTCACGT
This sequence comes from Phycis blennoides, assembly GCA_900302315.1. Taxonomy (NCBI): domain Eukaryota; kingdom Metazoa; phylum Chordata; class Actinopteri; order Gadiformes; family Phycidae; genus Phycis; species Phycis blennoides. The sequence goes on from OMKI01055214.1 coordinate 4,021, forward strand.
ACAATACAGACATGGTGTCCATCTGTCTATCGAGCATGAGGGGTATGTTATGTTCGCTGCTCCTAGTCAAACCGCAACACGCCGTACGGTGGTTGGCCATCCTATTGTTTTTGTGCAGTCAGACATGTAGCGAAGCGTGCGCGGTGGAGGAAAATGGTACCATGCTACTGTGTAGGTCTTGTGGCCACGAAGTGGCTACCGAAGCGGACATAAACTCAGTCCATAGTCCGCTGGCGCTTTCTCACCGCAACGACTCGCTCCTCGGAGACAGACCGCTTCACATTCAACTTCTACAAAACCCCCAAGGACACCAGTTCGAGGTTATAACATTTAGAACAGCAGATGTAGCCAAGCGGTGGCCAGCTGAACGGGGCTTCTCCTGGTTCCCAGGGTTCACCTGGACCATAGCCTCTTGCCCGCGGTGTGGAGCTCACTTGGGTAAGTCAGAACCACACACGGGGACTTGACCCGGGACCCTTGACGCTTTAACAACCCTAGTGTTCTCTTCAGGATGGGGCTTCCAGCCAAGCGAGTGGCCCCTCACCGTCCCGGACAGCAGGTTTGATGACTCGGAGCTGACGTTCCTAGCTCTGATCACCGACCGTCTGTTGAGGGAAGACTTTGCTCCGAGTCTCCTGATCCCAAAGTCCTTCTCCAGCTGACAGCAACGCCGGCTATACTGGTTCCATAAACCCGTTCAACTAGAGTCCCACACATGTATACACATTAAGTTTTATTGTAACAAAGCAAGTTGTACAACTCAAATTTAAAACAGTTTTTTTCCCCCAGCGGAAAAGAAAACGTGATTTTAATGCGGATGAGTCGGTGGTCATTTCTGAAGCAGCGGGGGCCACAATTTACAAGCTTCTTTTTTTCTCATTTTGTTCTCTTTATTAAAAATGTCATTTCAAATCTTATGGATATCTGTAAAACAATACAATGAAAAAAAAAATCCCATAGAAATGGTGTCAAAATATCCACCTTCCCTGATAAGCCCATCACATCCCACACCCCCTCCCCCTCCCTAACCAAAAAAAAACATTACAAGCAGGAATGAGCAGGATCTCACAAGGGACAACAGTTCATACAGAAATCATAGGAAACTAAGGAGTCGAGGAGATCTTCTAGTGCTAGGTCACTACACCAGGTGGTCAACCTCCACGTCATTTATCTCTTTCCACTCACGGTGGCACCCTCAAGATATTTTTGTACATTTTATTATTTTGAGATGATCTTTATTTTTTTAAGGGATGGTTTTCACAATTCAGGGCAAAGTGCCATTGGCCTGGGAGTTAAAGAACGTAACATGGCACCAAACAGGTGGTTGCTTCAGAATGGACAGAAGCACATGGAAATCAGAAAAAACTAAATACTTTGCTCCCGATCATGGTGGATAAAGCCAACGAGGAAGAGAAGGTTGAGGGTCTGGTAGCTTTAGTCATCCTCTCCGTCGTCATCCTGTAACAAAGTGTTCACAATGTTCAGCATACAGACCACTTGGTAGAACATATGCAACCCGGGCCAGAAAGCCTTTTCACCAGAAGGGGAAAAAAAAAAGAACTATAACCGACAATGACTGTTGTGCAGATTCAGCCTCAGATCTTTTAGCCCGAGTGGGCATGAACGCAAACGGCAGGAGCACTTTGGCCTGTTGGTGCATTGTTAATTCTTTTAAGGTGATTGAGTGTTTTGTACAAACTTCCAATGACAGCACGTGAATTGATCCCAAAAGACAAACATTCGTGGCGAGAGCATGTTTACGCTACCGTGCGAAGTGAGACGTGTTTTCTGGCGACACGACAAATGCCTTCCTGCATATTATAGAATAGATGGCACAACTACTGAAACTACTGATCAACACAGAAACACAACAGGCAAAAACAAGCTGCTTGGCTCTGTGCCAGGAACATTAGAGGATCACGCTGAGAATCATAACTTACTGAGTCAACTCCATGGCCTGGTAGACCATCCAGCACATGAATAATATATAACAGGTGAACACGTCTCATTATTATACAGCCATGTGAGTGGCCATTTAGGGGTGGGTCTAAAAAATATGATACACAAAATGTCTCAATTTTATTTTACAGAGTGTTGTAGAGTCGCAGCATAACGCTGATTTAAGTAGACATCACATGGTTTGTGGCAGTTGGGCACGAACCATGTCGGCATAATTCACAGGACCTGGTTGTGATGTCATTGTATTCATCTTTGTCACGCTATAACAGTATTGTGACCGTGAGCCCTTCAGTCAGTCAACAGAAGAAGCGGCGGAAGTTCGTCATTGGCATTTGATTACTATGACTAAACTTGAGTTTAACCCCCCACGGCATTTAAAAATCACATGGCCACATTTTGGCTTCTTATTCATTTTCTACCGAACTTTCACGGAGTATGCTGGTTGCAAACGGCAGCGTGGAAAATGAAATGTGCAACAGCACTCGTGTTCTACTATGCTTCCCACGGAGCACGGGGGCACGTATGGTTGTTCATACAGGCCCAGGTGAGGCTACGGTACACCATAGCCATTCATAAGCAAGTGAACTAACTCTTAAAGAAAACAATTCCTGCAAAATAGGTATGCGGAAGAATCTGAAATTCCTTCTAACTGGCCCCTTGGGCTTCTAATTAAACTGCAGCCAGGGTTGACACCAGAGCTATCAACTAATAGTTGGAATAATAAAATAACGTTGAGAAAGATTGAGACACTTGACGTCATCTGCAGTTAGACGTCACTGTTCCCATTTCAGGCAAGACCGGCCCGGTTCTTCCTGTTCTACACTACGGTGAGGGTCGGGGAAGGTCTCATGTTTTACATTTAAGGACACTTCATATTGGCAGGTTAAAGGGATTTGTGCTTGTCAAAATTCCTATACTTAATCCCTTTAAAGCACTTTTACAAAAAGCACAGAATGTTCCATTTTTAATTAAAATTAATAATTAAATTAATTAATAAAACTGCAAGATGGGTTTTTGTAATCAATTCACCCACCCCTCCAAATATTTCAAAATATCACAAAAGAATCGCAACATAACGACTCGTGTCCCCTGTATCACATCACCAGATTCTTGCCATTAGTGGCCTCTAGCAGCCATACCTCTCCATCTTCACCATCATCTTCCTCATCCTCCTCCCCATCCTCATCTCCTTCTTCATCGATGTCCTCCAGCCCCTCTTCATCCTCATCATCATCTTCTCCTTCACCCTCCTCGTCATCCATGTCTGGAACCTGCAGATCGTAAACATTCACATCCGCTCTTCAGGCCTCGTCACTTCATCACTTAACATTTCTCACGCAGCCAGATGTGGTACTGAGCGAGCTAGTACTGCAGGAAGCAGGTAAGATATATTACCAGGTAGTACTGCAGGGGGTTGGGCCAGATGTCGTCCTTGATGACCTCTCCCAGCTCGTCGGCCCCAGCGTCGGCGTGGTCGGTGAACCAGGTGAAGAAACTCTCTGGTTCCTCGTGTTGTCGCTTCCTGCCGGCCTTGTTCTGAGTCTGGCTGGAGCGCTTGGTCAGGTCCTGGACACAGAGCGACACACTCAGGTACACAACAAAGTGATACACAACAACAACACTGACACACATCCACTACAACGTGCTCAAATGCACAACACCACAGTGTGGATGTACTTGGGCTAGACACTAAAGACATACTGCACACCCAGCACAAAACACAAAGAAACACATACTCCGATATACAACTCTGGAAAGCTGGAGCCCTCTGGCTGACAAGACACACAGAGCGCACCGAGTACGGATCTTTAAGTTATATATATATATATATAATACATTGGTTATTTTAGCATGTCTTCCTGTCCCCCTGGCTAAGGTTTGGGTGGATATAAAATCTCTCACACACCTTTCCTGATTTCCATTTGATCTCAGTCGACTTTGAAGACGGGTCTCCACTCTCGTTCAGGTGGAACTCTTTGGAAAGAACTTTGTTTTCGAAGTACGGGTTTTCATCAAAATACTGCAACACAGACGTGATCTCAGGTTAGTGGGCAGCAGGTGTATAGAGTATAGAATATAGAGACAAACAACTGAACTTACAAAATCTATTCTGTAGCCCGACTTGATGTCTTCAAACTCTGTCACCTCCACCCGGCTCAGGTAGTGAAGCGCCTCCTCATCTTCCTCCCCGAGTAGAGCAGAGACTGGAGACACAGAACAGTCACAACACACGCCATATTCCCACCCAGCAATACCCCTCCACCCTCTGATCCAACATTGGTGTGGCTACGAGTCCAACAAAGAACACTTCTTACCTTGCGGATGGTTGACGAACGTGGTGACCCAGAAGTTGGGGATTTTGGCGATCAGTTCTGACCTCTTCTGGAAGAAGGGCTGGCGAAGTTTGTTGTATTTCTGTTCTACTTTGAGGATCTCCTCGCTCGCCTGCTCGTTCAACCTGATTGAAGCAGACAGAATCATGTGTTGTGTCATGTATCCGGTCATGTTTTCTAGTCCTGTTGAAACACATTGATGCAATGGCTTACCTGTCGATTTCATTTTGAACTTCATCGATGTGTTCAATAGCTTCCTGTTGCTCTTTTTCTGTGGATAGCAAAAACATTTTTAACGCATTAGTTGTCTCACATTAGTTCCAGAGATTAAAAAGTTAGATAGTTAGATGCAGTCCAATGTAGCTAATGCAGAGCTGCATGATTGAGAGTATCTGACATGTCAACTCCTGAAGTCACATAATAGACCCCGTAGCCAACACACGCCATACACCTCCCTGTACCAGCACACTAGTACCGATCATACCTTGTGATGTATAGCCAGACAAGGGGATTAGTATGGAAATGTTAAATAATCATAGAACGTGATTGGTATAGTTAAGATTAGTTAAATTAGCTTTTGTTTATTGGCGCGGCAAGAGCAAGATGAAAGAAAGCAGTGTGATTAGTATAGATTAGCATCATAATCACAGACGGGGTTATAGAATAGTATAGAGCGGTACCGTATACGAAATAGTATACCATAATTACATTTAGTTTATTGGTGGCGGGATGAGCAACATAAATCAGCTAGCCTTAGATAACGCCACAACACTGCTAATAGCAAATTATCAAATAACAAACCAACTTTATTCCACCGTGTGTATCGATTGGAAACACGTCTTTTAAGAACACATTACCTGGTATCTAAATCACAACCACTGACATCCAATAAGCATCTTAAAGCATCCTAGACAGACACTCCGCTACTCGAGATAACTGGCCATGCTGTTGATGCTACAACAGCTAGCGACCATGCTAGCAATCTTCAATGATAACCAGCCACCATGCTACCATGCTAACTAGCTACACCGTGGCCTCGCAGGCACCGGTGTGAACTCAGCAGCATGCTAATAGATAGATAAACAGCTTTAATCTTCTCACCAACTACTGCAGCCCAGAGCAGTTCAGAGAGACACGTTGACCTCAGGCACCCCAACACACACACTTATAACCAAGTATTGGCTTTTGTAGTGAAGCTATCCGTGCTAACGACGCTATTCCTGCTAACGAAGAGTGAAAATGGCGGTGAACGGGAGGCCTTCCTTACCGGAGGTTTCGTCCGCTCCGTCGTGGTTTGAATTCAGCTCCTTTTTACTCACTTTGGCCGCCGAAGCAGACATGGTTTCGCAAGCTGAGAGTTACCGGCGCCTGAAGGAATATGCGGTGAGGAGCGAAGGCTGGTTCTCCTGCAGCAGGAGAGGTTTTGATAAGTAAAGGAGTAGGGGCTGAACAACGTGCTGCTGCTGTCCACACAATGTAGCCGCGGAGCGCGGAAGTCAAGGCGCTTCTTTCAATACGACGCGCCTCGGCGAGGGAGCAGGGAGCTCCGCCTCTCAAAATAGGTCTCCTTCTCCACTCCAAACTAGACAAGAAGCACACGACTCCCCTCCGAAAATGATATTAGGCATGGAATAAACAACCATCGATATTATGGACATCCCAGAATAAAAATATATATTTGTTTAGAATCAAACATTGAATGCATTTAGAGCAGGCCGGGCCGTTAGCGGCGCGTAGCCGCACTTGCGCACTTAGAAAAGATGCTGAATGTCACAGTCCGTCAATATGAGCACAAAGAATAATGATGAGATGGGCCTATTTAATTATGGTATTCATTATTTTTAAATACCACTGTTAACGGAACATGTCTTTTAGAAAATTAATATTAAGTAGCCCTTTTTTATACCCACAATAAACCGTTCCCTCCGAATGAAATCTTGAGACAATGTGGTTTTCCCTTCCGACTCAGTGTCCAAGGTTAGACGGCTAATCAAGGAGAGTGTGTGGACGAAAGTGAACCTGGACCTCTTGACTGGCGGATTGCCCTCGAGGTGTCCTACACATGACAATACATCATCATAACGGCCTCCACCCGTAGCCTTCCACTTCCACCCCCCGGCCCGAGCTAAGGGACAACCAGCATTTTTCATATAATAGGCCTAGTGGGCCACCCCGTGTCCGATTACAAACTGGGGGTTGGGGGCTGTGTTGTTAGTCGATCATCATCCTCATCCTCATCATCATCGTCGTCGTAAGTGAATGTGTTTACAGTCGTCCCCCCCACCCCCAGCGGCGGAACATGTGGTTCCGCTCAGGCCAATACCGAGCCAAGAGCAGAATAGATGCCCCGGGAGACTAAGCAGGTCCCGTAACCAAGAGCACCTCTACGGTCCCGCGGAGGAGGAGGAGGAGGAGGAGGAGGAGGAGGAGGTGGAGAAGAAGGATGGGGGGGGGGGGGTATTCTGTTACCGAGGAGAGAGGAGGATGCGGAGCGGGCTGCAGTATAGGACACACAAACAAACCGGACAACAGATCAGTGATCCGCTGCCCAAGATGTAGAGAGCACTCCGCTTGCGCGTGTTCCAAAACATCCCGGGACCGCATCAACATCCCGGGACAGCAGACCGCGGGACAGCAGACCGGGACAACAGGGACTTGTGCGGTTTCTAGGCGGGTGAAGACGACTCCTTCCGGGCAGCATGACGAGTTAGTTGTCCTTCAGTAAGAGCCGCAGGTTGGTCAACAAAACAATTTATTACCACAATATTAAATAATATTTTATACATTATATATAAACTCTTACATTCTATGTGCACATAAACACAAATATAGGCTACATATGATCGATATATGTGTCATACATATAGATATGCAGGTCTCTATATCTAATACATCCGTCTAGTATGTTATTCCTCAGAAGACATGTTTTGTGTGTTCTGTGGTCCATGTGTAACATCACACAGTAGTATAGTGTATTCAAATGTATAGATAAAATATAGATACTAAATGTATACAACTTGATAATAACATGGAATAAGATAAGCAGAGGGTTATAATGCATTCAGAGTGTTATATATGAAATAAATTCAGTTATATCAGTATGCAACCAGAGTTGTTTCAGTAGCCTCAAGTACACTCAGACTTATATACATTCAGAGATGTATCAGGAGCCTATATTAAAGTGCATTCACACTTAAAAATTCATATAAGTGAGTAAGAGTCGTGAGAGTATAAGAGGCGTGTTTATATATTCTAACACAGCTATATGTGTGTTAAAGGGGTGTTCTAGTCCACTAGTCTCTGTCTGTTGGTTCACATGTTCAGCTGTCTGGTGCAGGGAGCCAGTGGGCGGGGCTGAGTGGACGGTTAGCACATGTGATTCACCTGTGAGGGAGTGGCTTGGGTCATATGCCCATAGTGGAGTTTCTTTTGGTCTGGTTCTTTATGGGGATGGTCCTATTGAGCTTGGTTCTGTTTGTTGTGTTGTTGAGTTTGTTGTGTTGCTCTATACACCATCCCCACAGCACACTTGCCACTCATCCATAAGGTACACTCACCATGGACTGTACAGATTTCATGTTGGATTATTTTATTATTCTGATAAATACAATGTTATCCATTCATCATGTGAGGTCCCCCATTTTTGGCTTGATCACTCAATAACGCTGGTCCTGGTTCTCTCCAGGTACTAGTGGTCTAGTCCTGGCCCAGGATCCTGGTTCAAGCTGACTGGTCCTGGTTCTAGCTGACTACTCCGGGTCTCTCTAGGGTCTAACATACTAGTCCTGGTTTTCTCTTCGTTCGTGGACTAGTCGTGGTTCCTGGTCGAGATGTTGTCCAGTGCCCAGCAGATGCTGCAGGAGAGCCGGTCCAAGATGGAGTTGATCCGGCTCCAGATCCTCAAGGCTGCCCAGAGTGGAGTAACAGAAGAGGAGAACATCTCCCATCAGACCGGTGGGAAGACCAACCTATTAACTCCTAGCCCAAGCTCATTATGGGTCTCCTCATAACTCTTTACCCTAGCTTACTCTGAAGACCAACCAAACCATAACTCCTAACCCCAGCTCATTATGGTCCTCCTCATAACTACTAACCCTGATTAACTCTGAAGACCAGCCTCATAACTCCTAACCCCAGCTCATTATGGTCCTCTCTCTAACGCAATCAGAGATACAGTATATACATTACCTAAAGATATATTGTGCATACGTGTGCAGCTGTTTCCCGGCGGACAGAGCTACAGCATTACATCCAGAGAGAGAGCGATGCCCTGGCTCTGGCCACCGACATCGCCTCTAGTCTGCAGGACCTCAAAGACCTGGAGCCCTCAGCATCTACTGAGGTAGGCTTCCACCATCTACTGAAGTAGGCCTGGTTATGAAGGGATAGGGTGGTTTTAAGGTGGGGTGAGATTGTTGTTGACCTGATGGCATTGACCTGATGACGTCCTCAAGTCTCTGGTACACCAAATCATGATGAGGTTGTCTTGGCAACAGTGAGTTCAGTATCATCCTGTCCGGCAGGCACTAGCGAGGGTCTGTGACTCCACCCGTCGGCTGGAGCTCCTGAAAACATCGCTGGACCGGTGCCCGGAGGAGCCCCAAGACCAGGCTCCCTCACCTCCTCTTTCTACAGAGCATGCATCCCTACACTCCTCATCCTCCTTGCTCCTCACCAAACCAGCCTGCTTAACTGGTAACCCACCCAGCACACTACTCACTCAGAACACAACCCACTCAGAACACAACCAACCCAGAACACAACCCACTCAGAACCCAAAACCACCCAGAATCCAACCCACCCCGAACACAATTTACAGTCAGTCAACCAACCAATCAAACCAACCAACCAAGCACACAACCAACCTTCACAACAGCACAGTTTGATGATTTTTTTGTTCCAAATATTAGACAAATTCTCAATAAATGTGTATATTTTGTGTATTTTTTCAGGCAAACTTGAAGTGCAGCTTCTCGGCTGTGAAGATTTGCTGGAGTCTCTGACGGGAAATGGATTGCCCCTGTCTTCCTGTGAAGGTAAGACCCTCAGTTGTCAACCTAGCTTTGTAAGACCATCCTGATTTCACAAGCTTACATTTCAGTTACTCCCTGAAGATCAGCCTGGCACTCACTTGAATCCAACTTTCACAACCCACAAGGTGGACAGACCAATCAGCACGAGGGGTAGGGAGAGTAGCTGATAATGAAGAAAGGGTGGAGTGCAACAGTCTGTAGAGAATGAAAGGAGGGAGGAGGGTGAGGAGGCAGGGAGCAGAGAGGGAGGGGACATTTTTGGGGTTGTTGAGTTGCTCTCGTCAGCACTCTCTCTTTACAACTGTGGAATCGTACCTACCTGTCGGTGAGCTCATAAGTGTTATTTATATTCTGATAGCAAAGTCAATGTAAACAATGAGGTTCCAACATCTAAATGCAGGTGTTGACCTCTAGTTGACCACTGGTTATGTGACCCTAGTGGAGGTGAGTGCCGAGCTGAAGCTGGATGGGAGGCTGGCGGGGCGGAGCCGCTGGGGCCCCCCAGGGAGACGGACCTGGGACCAGACCTTCTGCCTCCACCTGGAACGGGTTAGGCCTGTCACTCTGTCTGCCTGTCAGTCAGTCAGAACTACTGAGCTCAGAAATCCTGCATAATACTTTGTTGTTGTAGTTCTGGCTGCGACCAGCAGGTGTCTCCCCCTACCTACCTAATTTAATTTTCCATTAAAGGAGACCCATGTGTTGGATGTGGTTGCGTGTCTGTGTGGTTGGATGTGGTTGGATAGTCGCGGGAGCTGGAGGTGGAGGTGTGCTGGCGGGACCAGCGGGGGCTGTGTGGCGTCCGCTTCCTCCGCCTGGGGGAGCTCATGGAGAGAACCGACCAATCACAGAGCTTCAGGCTGGAGCCGCAGGGGGTCCTGTTCGCTACGGTGTGTACCCTGTCCCCGCCGACCCCTGATCCCTGACCCCTGACCTCACCTAATCTCGTCTGCTGGTGTGATTACAGATGACCTTCGATGAGGTCGTTGTGGAACACCCGGCCAAGCTGAGACGTCAGCGATGCATCTTCACCAAGGAGAGAGGTAGAGAGACAGGTTAGGAATAGAGGTAAAGAGACAGGTTAGGACTAGAGGTAGAGATACTAGGATTAGAGGTAGAGATACAGGTTAGACTAGAGAGGTCGAGATACAGGTTAGGAGCTAGAGGTAGAGATACAGGTTAGAGACTAGAGAGGTAGAGATACAGATTAGGACTAGAGGTAGCGATACAGGTTAGGACTAGAGAGGTAGAGATACACGTTAGGACTAGAGAGGTAGAGATACAGTGTAAGGACAATAGGTGACCCAGGTTAGGACTAGAGGTAGAGTTACAGGGTTAGGGACACACTAGAGAGGTAGAGATACAGGGTTAGGGACACACCAGAGAGGTAGAGTTACAGGGTTAGGGACACACTAGAGAGGTAGAGATACAGGGTTAGGGACACACCAGAGAGGTAGAGTTACCGGGTAAGGGCTACTTCACTATTAGGATGTGTTTTGTGTTTCCTAGGGAAGAACTTCTTGCGCGCAGCCCAGATGAACATGAATTTCTCCACCTG
>OMKI01055301.1:0-10642 GCA_900302315.1 Phycis blennoides
ATAAAACATCCCGAACTTGAACTGCGCCATTGTAACTCAACTGCATTGTAACTCAACTGCGACAACGCTTCCCTCATCATCTACTGTACATTCAAGCAGGTTGCATTCGGGGGTAACCAATCAGCGGCAGCACAGCGCCACGAGTACTTCAGGGTCAATTGGAAAAATGTCCACCACATTCAAATTTTCAATTTTGACATTGAAAATGGTCTGTCAGACGCAGACTCTACGTTCTTGCAAAAAGAAAAAAGAGTAATTACATTTTTTTAAAAAGTCTGTGTACACCATAATGTCCATGCACGCATGCGCACGTTTACGATGACGTTTTATCCAGGACACTGCGCGCGCCCTCTGCACTTTACTTTACCCATGGATGTATTTTACCGGGCTTTTTTACCGCCCGCAGACATGGCACCAAAAAGACATTACAAAGAATATCTGCTGAATGAGTCGAGCCAACCTTCAAAGGCAACCAAATACAGACGGCTAGCAAATGAGAAAGAGGTATTTGAGCTTTCACATTTATTATCAACAACAGCAGTGATTATAGAATAAGATGAATAATTCTTAATTTTAAACGCAAGGACTGTCTTGTTCATTGCAGAATACTTCAAACTGCAGAGGAAATTACAAGAAATACCTCAGTGCATCCTGTACAACTAACAATACAGAGGTCTTGAAAGAGGTAGACCATTTTTTTCATTTGCAACAATATGAATTGCAGATAGTGTTACATGCAAGTTGACATTGCAACTGCACTCCCCAGATTCCACTTTCAAATAACGGTGAACGAACATATTTTCTGGAGGAATATCCAGGAGACAATCCCACAACAAACAAACAGGTAAAAACAGTGATCATTATGTTTTATGCTTCGATTCTGAAATAAAATTAAGGGGTTCACAAAATACATATTACTTTCCTCTAAAGCTTTTATTCATCCATAATTTTATTTGTAATGTTTATCATACCCTAAATGTTTACAGTATGATAGTTAAATAAATCTATGTGCTGTCTCATGATCAGAATGTTCCCGATGAGGGCCTTGTTGCAGAAGGACCAAGCGGTCAGTCATCTTTAGAATGTTTGAGAGGAAAGCATCTTGTCAGTCCAATAAGAGAGCACCTGCTTCAGGACAGACCAAACAGAGATTCATCAGAGGTATTAAAATACCAGCAATTGAAATTGTTGATATTAATTGCTGTGTTGTACTATATGTATAGTTTCTGTATAATAGTCATTTCAATTAAATTAAACGTGATGAAAATAATGATTGTCCTAGCCCCTACAGTGTATTTCCTTAAAATGAGACACAAACATGTATTATTGTCATTAATACTTCACTTGAGAATTTCCATGTATTATATCTTCATTATATGCAGCCAGCCGGAGAGGGAGCCTCCAGAAAGACCAACCCAGTGCTAGAATTGCCACCCCCCACCTACTCACACTGCACTTTTCAATTTTGTGGGGATCAACAAGATATGCAAATCGGACCAGAAGCACAGGTACTATAGTTACAAGTTACTAGTTTTATTTTTATGCTAAAAACAACCCCTTTAATTGATACAGAAAATGTGAATAAGGTAGTTTTTATTTTTCTAAACCGACGTCTTAAAATAGTAATATAGGCTACCGATAATAAACATGTATTGAAAGTGAACACCAGCAAGGTCTCATTTGGTCACAGAATTATAACTACAGTGTACATATAACTATTTCAAAGTATGATTGCATTATTCATTCATGTTTAATTTACATTGTGATTCAAGCAAATTAGTAGTTCCACATGAGGCTAACAAAGTTTCTAACAGGTGGCTGACTTATAGCCTACATTGGCACTTGACATATACCTTCCCTTAATTAATACAGTTCTTCAGTATGTGAAGCTGTAGTCACCATTTTCCTGGATATTATCCATCTGTTCGATCTTCACTGCACATATAATGCAAATGTGGCTTAACTTGCTTAATGTGACTTAAATCTGATGTTTTTTATTCCGCCAATACAACAATTTTGTTTTTTATTAAGCATTATTATGCAGTTTTGGCTTAATGTTTGAACTCACTGTCTTGATAGAAACAGATGCCCTGTCTTGCACCCACCCAACGATTAGTGCTTTTCAGTATTCTTGTTTCTGATTTGTTAATAGAGTTCATTTGTTTTCTAGGTTTGGGCAAGGAGTTACACATTTTGTATATTTACTGAATATAGGCACTACATTCATCCTTTCCCCTGAAATCACATCAGTTTTATATTAAGCTAGTGTGTATTCCATTTGCATAACTCTCTGCTAACAACCCCAGAAGGCAACATGGTAAATTCTCTAAATGTAAAAACTACCAGATGACTTGTAGTAGTTACCACTTATCTTTTGGAGCACTAGTATTGTTTTATATGTCAAAACTATAAAAGAAATGAAAATGAAAATATTCATGCTTCCATTTATATTTTGCTAGGACATGTTAGAGAAGCAACCAGGATGCAATGTGCCTGCTACTCCACCTGATCAGCAAGAGACACCAAACCAACAGGTTATTAACATGTATTATTGTACATTATGTTTTCTCTGTAAATCTGTAAGCAATCTATTTTAATGCAAATGAATGTAACAGTTTTCTACAGTATCTTGTCTTTTTTATGTCTTCACAGGCAGAGACATTTTTGTTGGATGGAGATGATCCAGCGTATCCTGGAGCTCCACTGACAAAGGGACAAAGTTTAATCTTACTGATGTCTTATGTACTAAGGCACAATGTGACAGGTGTGGCACTGGAACATCTACTGAAGATTGTTAATGAACATTTCCCTGGAATGGTACCAGTAACCACATACCTTTTTCACAAAGCTTATGGACAATATGGAAATTATGTCCCCCATTTTTACTGTCCAGCATGTGAAAACTACTTAGGGGTAAATAATACCAGTGAACTACAGTGTGGCGCTTGTAATGCAGTAACTGATTCAGAGAGCTGTCTCAAAAGTGGGTGTTTCTTTCTAGTGCTTAGTTTGGCTTCACAAATCAAAACATTGCTTGAACGAAACCAAAGTTTAAAAAAAGACTGGCAATGTGCAGATGTCATTTCAGATATACAGTGTGGAGAAGAGTACCATAAACTCAAAGAATCAGGTGAATTAGGTGAGGATGACATAACTTTAATTTGGAACTGTGATGGAATTCCAGTTTTCAGGAGTTCAAAGTATCAAATTTGGCCCATTCAGTGCCAGGTTATAGAACTCGAACCTAAAGAACGCAAGGCAAATATCTGTCTTCCTTGTCTCTGGTTTGGCGAGAAGAAGCCAAACATGTTAACATTTTTGAAGCCATTTGTTGATGAACTGCAAATTTTAGAACAAAGTGGTATTAAATGGAAGGACTCAGCAAATGTACAACATGTCTCCAAAGTGTATGCTCTGATATGCAGTTCAGATTCAGTTGCTCGCCCACTTCTAAGAAACACCAAACAGTTTAATGGCTTTTATGGATGTGATTTTTGTTACCATGTTGGTGGTGGTCCTTACACAAACAAAGGCCCAAAACCACATCTTAGAACTGAAGCTAAGCATTTTGATCACGCAATGGCTGCAACACCAGAGAGTCCTGTAATGGGAGTAAAAGGACCTTCACCATTAATGAAACTCACAAAGTTTCAAATGATAAATGGATTTGTTCCAGAGTATCAGCATTGTGTCTGCCTTGGTGTGACAAGACAATTAGCAAAACTGTGGTTTGACTCAAGAAATCATGACAAAGAGTGGTACTTAGGAGCAAAATCAGACCGCATTGACAAAGAGCTCATTGCAATTCAACCCCCTGTTGAGATAACAAGAGTACCACGATCTGTGGCAGACAGAAAATATTGGAAAGCATCAGAGTGGAGGTCATTCCTGTTATTCTATGCCCTGCCTTTACTGAATGGGGTCTTACTAAAGAAGTTCTGGAACCACCTTTTTCTGTTTGTGTTTGCAATGCACATTCTTTTGGGAGAAAAGGTGAAACGCTGTGATATTGAAGTAGCTGAAAGAGCTCTCAAGAAGTTCTCACTGCAGTTTGAGAAGTTATATGGTGCAGCAAATATGACATTTAATGTCCATCTTCTGACACACCTTGCCGCAAGTGTTAGGAACTGGGGCCCTTTGTGGGCCACATCAACCTTTTCCTTTGAATCATTTAATGGCACTTTGTTACAGTACTTCCATGGAACAACACATGTTCCAGAGCAAATAGTTAAAAGGTTTCTTTGCTGGAGGAGTCTAACACAAAAAGCCGAAAAGTACATGGTAGATGCTAATGAAGGGGTGAAATACATTTTTTCACATCTCCTAAACAGCAATGTATCAAGTTCTAATTCATCTAGCCTGAATGAAAATGTCAGGGTTTTTGGTAATCCCTGTCATCACAAACTGTCAGCATTAGAAAAACTTGCTATCAAAGACTTGCTAAGTGTTACAGTCGAACGCTGTGTTTGTTATCACCGTTTCATTGTAAAAGGCGTACTGTATCATTCCAGCAGTAACAGAAGTCTAAAAAAAAGGATCAACTCAACAGTGGAGTTACAGGATGGAAGATTATGTAGAATTCTTTGCATGTCGGTATTCAGAGCAGGCGATTTGTCATTGCACTGTATATTGGTAAAGGAGCTTGTGAAGACTGAGGGACAGCTCTGCAAGGATAGTCAACTGAACATTGCTTCCACTTTTATGTCTGAGGTGTCAGAATCTAGGAATGTTTATGCGGTGCCCACTGACCTGTTCCACAGGAAATGTGTTTTGATCCAATCAAGAGACAAACAATATGTTATTCCTCTACCAAATAATGTAGAGAGAGATTAAATAGTTACTGGGGAAGTTTGAGAAAAATTGCTGAAACCACTGCCAAATTGTAAGAAATAGGGATTACATATCAGTGTGTATTCTTGGTGTGCCTTAAAACTAGTGGACAATGTCCACAAATGGCAACTTCAGAGGATTAAGTCTGTATAAATGATAAGGCATACATGGGCAAGCACACAAAGACTGTGCTGTTAAACAGTTATAGTATAACAGTTGTGGTATAACAAAATACAAACAAAATTGTAGGGGTGAATACTTTTGCAAGGCACTGTACCTGGCCTCAAAATGTTGAACTTTAACAGACTGTTTTCATGCAAAATCAAAGACTTTCAAAAGATATTTTTTTCTGTATAGCAAATGTAGCAAATTTCCTGTTATCTACACATCTTAATATGTTCATAAGTGTAATGTGTTTTCTGATTGCTGTCAAATGTAAGTGAAACAATCCAAGCTTTGGAATATGTACTTTCCATAAGAAATACACAAGGTTGTACTGGTTTCTTATTAGAAATACTGGTGACTACTGCATTATATAAAATCACATGGTCAATTGAAAGGAACTCTGTTGTTGATGTTCATGTTTATTCAAAACTCACCATTACATTTGGAGAATGGATGGATTTTTAAATATTGCATAAAAACAACTGTGGTGTTGAAATAACCCAAATACTTTATAACACTAATTGCTAACATTTTAAAATTGAAATAGCAAAGTAAGGATATTTTTTCAATTAGAAAAGGTATTGTTACATAACAGCATTGTTGCATTTTGCTGGTAAAATACATTATTTTAAAAGATTGAAGAGAAAAGGTCAGCTGCAGAAATTAACTGTTATTGTACATTCTTTTAAACTGATCTTAGCACACTAAAAGAAATGGCTACATACATACTGATGAATTTGTTCTGGTTTATAGTGTACTTATGAAGAATACACTAATTTACCACTGAAGTAGTATTCAATTATTAATATACTTATTTCAAGTGCACTTTAACACTGCTGTGCTAACAATGATATAAAAAAAAAGTGTTATAAAAGTGAACTTATTGAAAGGGTGCTAAAAGTGCACTTGATAAAAGTAGATGCAAATACACTGACATTAAACTTACATTTAACACATTCGAAGTACATAATAAATAAATATACTAATCAAACACTTATATATATTTCAGTGTTAGTATATTTTATATGAATATACTTAATATGAATTTAAGTATTAGTACTAAATAGTGTACTTTATCTAAGTAAACTGAAGTACTACTGAGGGAATAATATATTTTTAATTAATACATTTATAATATATTTTTGGTTTACTTTATTTTAACACATAAAGTCAAAATGTGCTAGAAATGTACTTTCAGAAAATTAAGTACATTTTTAGTACATTAAAGTATATTACTTTTTTACCTGGGCTGTTAGGGTCTATTAGTCACTAGTCAAGTAACACGTGTGGATAACATTTACAACAATAGTTTTCTCGCAGGTAGGTAAGAAGTGATGTTTTGAAAGAATGCAAAGAGGTAATAGATCTAAGAGGCCCAGGCAGGCTACTCCAGTCTGAGGGGGCTTTAAATTTAAACGAACGTCTACCACTCTCTTTAGAGATGTTTGGCACAGTGAAAGAGGGATACTCAGTATGTCTCAATCTGTAGCTAGGTCTATATGGAATTAAATATTCCTTAAGGTAAGAAGGATAATCAGAGTACACACATTTAAAAATAACCTGGTACCAATGGTACTGTCTTCTGGCTTTTGGTGATAATAGGTTCAGTGAGTCATACAATACACAGTGGTGAGTAGTGAGAGGACATCTCAGGACAAATCTACAAATATTATTGAAAACAACAGTTAGAGGTTTCAAGTTTGATTCTGAAGTGTTTTGATAGACAATATCTGCAAGGTCTAATAAGGGAAATATTAACTGTGACACAATTCTCAACCTAATGAGTTGAGTGAAACAGTTAATGGAGTGATACAGTAGTCGTAAGTTACAGTTAATCTTTTTCACAACAGAATTAACGTGACACCTGAAAGAAAGCTGTGAGTCAAGCCAGAGGCCCAGATATTTAAATTCATCAACTTGTTCAACTGGAGTGTCATCTAAGAATTCGAGTGAAAGATTATTACCTTGGTTCAAGGAGGCTGATCTGGTAGCAAACAGCATGCTATATGACATTTTCCTATTCAGTAGTAAGTGGTTGGACTGGAACCAGCATTGAATGGCCCTAAGGAAGAACCTTGAGGGACACCTTTCTCCATTACTACAGACTAAGATACACAACTATGTGGAGAAACACGCTGACGTCTACAGTGGAGATAAGAGTTGAACCAAAGAAGAGAGTCTTTAGAGAGGCCTATTGCTTGTAATTTGTCAAGAAGCAGATAGTGGTTGACCATATCGAAGGCCTTGGAGAGGTCTATAAATATTGCGCCAGTCGACATGTTATTGTCAATGGCAGATGAGACATCATTGGTAAATTTTAGAAGAGCAGTGGATTGAAAAATGTGGCCTGAAACCAGATTGGTTAGGTGACAGAATACCGAAATCATTAACATATTTGAATAATTGTTTAAATATTATCTTAAGTATATAATACTTTTGCTACACTGCTGATGATAGAAATTGGTGTGTAGTTGTTAGGATCAAGAGCATTGCCACCCTTGTGTATTGGTGTGACTCTGGCAGACTTCCACATTGATGGGACCACGCAGGTGGACAATGATAAGTTAAATAAATCTGATAAAGGAAATGCCAGTACATGAGATGCAAGCTTAATAAACTTGATCTCAAGGCCATCAGGGTCAATACCATTACCTGACTTTAATTCCGAGATTGCCTGCTGAACATCAGTAGGGTTTATTGTAGCAAATGAGAAAGAGCTACGCCGCTCGTTTGCCGGACTAGAGTAGGAGAGATTAGAAAATTGTGAGCTACAGATAGTGGAAAAATGTTGGTTAAAAGCATCGGCAACTGCAAGAGGTAATTGATGAGGTCACTGATAATGTCATTGTTTACCTTAATTTTGGTTGCAATGCTTTTAGTAGAATTGTTGAGTAAAGAATTGAGATTTTTCCAAAACTTCTTAGGATTACTGAAGTTATTGGATAACGAATTTTTATAATAATTTGATTTGGCATTTCTTGTTTTAGTTGTACACATATTTTTTAGTTGTTTATAAATAGCCCAATCTGCTGGGTCCTTTGAACGTCTGTACTTTTCCCAAGCCTTATCTCTTTGTTTAAAAAGATGTATTAAATCAGATCCACCCATGGTAAATGATGGCCCTTAACCCTTACTGAAATCCAAGGGGCTGTTTATCAATGACTTTAAGGACTTCAGTGTGGATGCCAAGAATGCCAAGCATCTTCAATAAACGGAATAAGGTGGAGCCTATTCCAATTTATATCCAGCAGGTCTTGTATGAAAGACTCCGGTGTTAAGATGTTTGCTCTGTCTTACCCTGATGACCTTGGGAGGAAAGCAAGGTAGTTTAATTTTTCACACACAGAACACCATGGAATGATCACTAAAGCAATCGGGTAAAACTCCCGATTCAATAATTCTGTGAGAGTGGGTGACCAGAGTCCAATCTAATAAAGATTTAGATCTGTGGTCCACTCAAGTAGGTTCGCTGATTAGTTGAGTCAGGTTTAAGCTTTCAAAAAAGTGTCTGTCCTTTAGAGATGAACGATCTAACCAATTAATATTAAAATCTCCAAGGATAATCATCTCGTTTGAGTTGCCCACTGATTTAATCGTGGTGCCTATGCAGTGTATTGACTCTGTGGGGGAATTTGGAGGTCTGTAGATATTCCCTATGGTCAGCTGTTTATTTGTGTGGAAGCTAACTTTGACAAAGAGGCATTCAAAATGTACTGGGATTTCCTATGGAATTGTAATTTCGGAAAATAATTTTGAGGAGACATAGGTGGCTACCCCTCCACCACGACTACCCCTATCAGCTCTATGCAAGACATAACCATCCAGTTTGATTTCCTCATCTGAAATATTATCATTCAACCAGGTCTCAGACAGTGTGATAACACTAGGTTCATTATAGACAAGCCAGGCCCTCAAGAGATCAATTTTGCGTAGCAAGCTTCTTATGTTCAGGTGGATGACAAATAAGCCTTTACCCATGTAAACTATTCAGGGACGTAACAGACAAGGTGGATGGGGGGCAAGGAGAGAGAGAGAGCACCACACACACACAGACCGGCAAGGCCAAAACATGAGAGAATGCAGATACTGTCTGCTAAGTTTCTTAGTACATGAAGCAAAAGACTAAATATTTATTTATTTATTTATTGATTGATTTATTTATTTATTTTTCATGCAGAAGACTCAAAATTTCAGTCAAGTTAAATCGCAGCCATATAAAATAAGGATGAGTATTGACCAATATAGATACGGTAGAGAACAAACAAAACAGGCAAAAACGGCTCATCAAAGAGGTCTGCACCTCTGCAGCAGGCCCACGTTATCCAGTCCTCAATCATATTCACACCGTAAAGAAGAACAGAAAACTAATATCATGGCCAGAATTATATAGCCTACTAATCAGCAATGAGAGACAGGTAGCCGAGCTACTCAGGTCAAATAATTGAATTCACTTCAATAATTATATAAGCCGTGGGCGGGCAGGGTAGCCAGGATTAATAAAAGCACCCTACAGACAGCAAGGCAGGAGGGTGGGCTGGGCCTACCTAACTTTATGTTATATTACTGGGCAGCAAATATACAAAAGATACTCAGCTGGTGGTATGAAAGTGGGTTGGACTGGTGTAAAATGGAGTCCCTCTCCTGCTACACCTCTTCACTTGTGGCTCTGACACGCTCCCCTTTGCCACTTTCAGTTTCAAATTATACCTCAAATCCTGTAATCCTGTCAACTTTGAAAATATGGACACAGTTTCGCAAACATCTCAAGCTAAACAACCTTGTCCTCCTAGGACCGTTATGCAATAATCATATTTTTCTACCTTCTAAACTTCTAAACTCTAAGACTCCGCATTTACACTTTGACGAGACCTGTTTTTAAATGGTACATTGGTTGATTTTGAGAGTCCCATAAACATGACTTGCCAACCTTGACCAACTTCTTTCGCTACCTCCAGGTTCGCAGTTTTATTAAAGATCATTGTAGTACATTTCCACGTTTACCGGCAGATTTACCTTAAATTCTTGACAAACCAGAAACTTGGATAAAAATGATATCAAAGCTGTACACGGGTATTCTCCAGGCTAACCCCTCTCCACAGATCACAGCAAAACGGGTGGGAAAAAGAGCTAGGAATCCAACTCCAGTATCCTTGGTGGGTGAACAGCTCCTCATCCTGTGCCCATCTTAACTTAATACAATTCAAAGTACTACATAGAATGCATTTCAGCAAAGCAAAACTAGCAAAACATTTTCCTGGCAGTAGTGAAGCCTGCAATAGATGTGCCTTTGTCCCAGCTGACTTAGCCCATACTTTCTGGTCATGCTCGAAGCTAACAGGGTTCTGGAAGAGCTTTTTCAAGATCATGTCAGAGGTTCTAGGTGTAGCAATCACTCCCTGTCCGCTCATTGCTATTTTTGGAGTTCCCTCAAATTATTCAGAATTCAGTAAGCAGACATTAAATGTTTTAGCTTTTGTCTCTCTGATTGTCCGCAGGCGTATCCTTCTACACTGGAAGTTGCCTAATCCCCCGGCAGAACAATCTTGGCAGACTGACCATGTCATTCCTTAAATTAGAAAAAATTACATTTTCACTCCGAGGGTCAACTGAGAAATTCTATACAACATGGCAGCCTCTTATCTCATAT
>OMKI01055345.1:0-10975 GCA_900302315.1 Phycis blennoides
AGAGACAGGTCATTAAGGGGCAGGTAGGGGTTAGACAGTACAGAGACAGGTCATTAAGGGGCAGGTAGGGGTTAGACAGTACAGAGACAGGTCATTAAGGAGCAGGTAGGGGTTAGACAGTACAGAGACAGGTCATTAAGGAGCAGGTAGGGGTTAGACAGTACAGAGACAGGTCATTAAGGAGCAGGTAGGGGTTAGGGTTCACGTTGGGGCTGAGGTTCAAAACCAGTCTGGGAGCCCAACAGCTTTTCTCTGTCCTGCAGCACTTTACCTGGAACCCTTTTGGTGGTAGCCTGACGATCTGGTTACCAAAGAGGTTGAGCAGCTTCAGCTTCCTAGCACCAGCGAAGGCTTGTGGGTGGATGGAGCGGAGGGCGTTTCTCTCCAGGTTGAGGCTCTCCACCCTGGGCACGGCTCTCAGAGTGTTGGCCTGGAGCTCCACCATGCTGTTTTCCCCTGGAGTTCAGTACAGTTAGCATGGTGTTAACCTACAGGTGTCTGAGGAAACTCTAAAGGTAACTGGACTAACTAGTGTCATGAAGAGAATAACAGCTAGTTTACCTAAGCTAGCTTCATTACATCTAGCTTAGTTTGGTTATATTTGTTGCCCATACCTCTGTGAGGTTCTGTTTGGTGAGTTTGTTAGTATTAATATATCAAGCTGGTTAAGTCATGTGTGGATTGTAATCTCAGAGGAGATCCTGGTTTGGTTAATTAGTTGGTTTATTTGCTTGGCTAGGTTAGCATTAACACACCTAGCTTTGTTACGATAGCCAGGCTATGCTATGCTAGGATGGCATTACCACAGGTTATTTAGGCTATCCTAGGTTAGGACACACACCTAGCTTGAGAACCCAGACATCAGGGGGAAGTTTTGCGGGAAAGGATCGGAGGCCTTTCTTATGGCAGTTGACCTCTGACCTCTCTGGACTGGTCCTCCTGGAGCAGCGACAGGCCTCAGGACACACCACCTCGACCCCAGGGGCCGCTAACCTAGCTGCTAACGCAACGCTCAGAGAGAGTAGTGCTAGCATGTTCCACAGGACGCCCTGCATGGCTGCATGAGAGAGAGAGAGGAGAGAGAGAGAGAGAGAGAGAGAGAGAGAGAGAGAGAGAGAGAGAAGAGAGAGAGAGAGAGAGGAGAGAGAGAGAGAGAGAGAGAGAGAGGAGAGAGAGAGAGAGAGAGAGGACAGGGGAGAGCGAGGAGACATCATGTTGTGGTCCAGGCTGCAACCATGAAGCCCACTCTCCACTCACATGAGAAGACCTTCTCACTTCTTCATGTATTCCCTGATTGTTGAACATGTCACCAGGTCACAGGGCCAACTCCCCCCCTCTGAGTATTACCCCAAATGATTCCTCCTGACGGAGATAATGGAAATAACGGAATCATTCCCCAGTTCAGTCCAATCAGTCCCCAGAGTACTGCTGTTCTCTTCCAAGAGTCAGTATATGTTCCTTACCTTCAGTAGTCAGCCTGAAACAAAACATATATTCCAAGACCTTCTGCTCTCCTCTTAGTTCCACTCTCCTGTCAAGTCTTCACTCACCATGAGCTGAGCTGTTAGCGTCTGTCTGTCCTCTGAGCTGTCAGCGTCTGTCTGTCCTCTGAGCTGTCAGCGTCTGTCTGTCCTCTTAGCTGGGCTGTTAGCGTCTGTCTGTCCTCTGAGCTGTTAGCGTCTGTCTGTCCTCTCTTCCCGCGAGCAAACACACAACTTCTCCTCCTTTCTATGGCGTGAAAACTTCACTCCAATGTTTTGAGATGAGTCAGCCTCTCTCTCTCTCTCTCTCTCTCTGGTTGGAGGGCTAGAGGGAGGGATGGAGGCTGTGGTCTCGGGGGTCTCAGCTCCAGCAGACAGGTCACACTCCCAGGAGAAAGCTAACATCTCGCTCCCATGACCCACTGTGGTGTGAGTGGTCTTGGTGTGTCATCATGGTACAGTGATGTCCATCTCCCCACCAACGTGACGGAACCACACCACAAATCACTCACTGATAGACAGAAACTGAAACTTACAAAGACACGACAGCACGGCCAAATCTCTCCTGGTCTGATTGCAGTGGGATGACGACGCCAACAGACTTAATAGACTCATCAAGAGGGCCGGTGACGTCGTGGGGGAGGAGCTGGACACCCTGCCGACCGTGGCAGAAAGGAGGATGCTGTCCAGGCTACAGTCCATCTTGGACAATGCCTCACACATCTCTATGCCACGCTGGCCCAGCGGAGAAGCACCTTCAGCAGAAGACTCCTTTCACCGAGATGCACCACAGGGCGACACAGAAAATCATTCCTGCCCGTGGTCATCAAAAGATACAACACCTCCCTCTGAGAGTCAGCTACCCCCTCTCTTTAAGTGGTCACTTATCACTTTAGTGGTCACTTTATAACTTGGACATTCACTGACTTCACTTACCTTTATATGCTATTTCTTTGTGTATGCTATTTACATTCTATAGTGTATGCCTAGATTTATGTATATTTATTTATATTTTACATATTTGTATTTATATTTCATTGCACTCCTATACTGTTTTCTACTTTTACTTCTATACTGTTTTTCTTTTCTCTTTGATATTCAACTGGAGTATTCGCAACGAATGCAATTTCCCTCAGGGATCATTAAAGTATTTCTGTCTGTCTGTCTGCAGTCAATCAGTAAGCTCCTGTGAAAGCCTTCAGCCCTCAGAGCCTCCGCAGACCTGCCTTCCTCTTCCTCCCCAACTCCTCTGCAGTACTCGTCAGTTAACGCTGATGTTATGGAATTATAGTTGTGTGTCAAACATGTTCTAACAGCTGTAAACTACAAGAACAAACCATAAAAACCAAACCCTAGAACAAAAAAACAAACCCTAACATCTAACATTAGCACCTGAAACCTAACCCTAACTCTAGCCATAAGAAACCTCAACACTTACCATAAGAAACCCTAACCTCAACCATCTCTCGCTCTCTCCCTCTCTATTCTAACAGTAGGCTCTCTCCCTCTCTCCTAACAGTAGGGAGTCTGACACTATTAATGAACACACACTGTTGCCATGACGACGGGAGGCAGCAGACGCGGTGCTCTGGCGCCACCTGCTGTCCGTCAGCCTGTTGCTGTTCGGAGGACTGGTCCTGTTGTTGCTCTGGAGCTCCGCCCCTTCCATGCGGGGGCCAATCAAATGTTTCATCTTCTCGCCCAGAGGCCGCGAGGAACCCTCAGCGCTCCTGAAGCTTGAGGTCTGGAACTCTGGACTGTCATCTTGGTGCTTCTAGAATCCTCTAGAAGTTTCTCCAAGATAACATATCTTGGATAAACTTCTAGAATCCTCTTCTCAATAAGCCCAGGTGCACAGACTCCATCAGCAGGCTTGATACAACATTTAGAAGGGATTTTTCATGCAAAAAATGCCACAAAAAATGCCACAAATGTAAATATGGTCATTTGTGAACATTATTCCACAAGTCTGCTTCAGAAGGAGCCAGAAGCTGGAAACTTCTCACTCAACAAGTGGACCAGTTGAGATGACATCAGTGTCAGTTCCAGAATGCAAACCCAAATCCTCAGAACAGAAATGTCCAGGAAGAGACATGTCCAGGGAGTAGAACTGAGACCAACCAGAGAAGGACCGTTTGGTAGCTCCGGTACAGAAACACCTTTACACTCAAAGCGTCTCCGTCTCCCCTGGTCTCCATGAGGAGGTCAGGGGTCCAGCTGAACCCCTGGCTGTACTTCACAATCACAACAGTCCATCTGGTGGCAGAACATGTTTATTACCTCTGCACAGGCCAACAAAGTAAGACAAAACACAGATTAATAACCAAATATGTCGTTATTAACATGAAATGGGTGACGACAGGAAAGGAACATGTGTTGAACAACTGGAAGGTGACAAAGTGATTTGGTGAGGAGGAAACAACACATTTACTCTTAAAAAGGACAGAAAAACACCCCCCAAAAGTACCATTTCCTAAAAACCATTAAAATTATATATATTAAAAAGTGCAGATCTTTAAATAATTGTAAAATACAATGGTCAGGTCACTGTCACTTTAAGTTCATTCCTAATTGGCTCAACAAATGGTCAGCTGGTCCTCATCTCAAAGGTCTATGCTGAAATGTGGAGCTCAGAAGAACTCTTCAGTTCAGTCAACAGTACAAGAGATAAGGTGCAGGCCTCCATTTGGAACCAGTGTTCCCTCTCAGGAACCAGTGTTCCTCAGACCTGAGGAACCTCCTCCCTTCAGCTCACAGGCTAGTCTCAACCACACGCTGCTCCGCGGCGCGGACCCTCCGGTCTCTGGCGCCCCCTGCTGGCCGCTGGTGGCGACTGATTTCCTGCAGCAGGATGAACTTGTTCCGGCAGTTCCAGCAGCTGAGGGCCGTCCGGGTGGGGTTAGTCAGCAGCGTCTCCATGGCCAACAGGTCTGCCTCCTCCGTCTGGAGCTGGAGGAAGGAGAAATCAAATTGCTTCAGTTTCAGAGATTCTAACAGAAAAACCTTATTGATACATCCGACATTTTGACTCTGAATGATCTGAAGGATATTGAACTTGTTTGGAGATGCAATATTAATAAAGTCATTATCAGTATCAGTGAATTCTTAGGGTTTCCATCTTTTCAACCAAAATAAAAACGGACACTAATACCCATCAGGGTCTGTGGGGGTCCGTGGAGGGCTCACCTTGGGAGGGGGGTTCAGGATCCGGACCAGGTACAGTTTCTCCTGGCGCCTCTCACAGGTATAGGGACTTGCCCACGACCCCCTGCGGGCCCCCTGATTGGTCGGTTTGGTTCGGCCAACGGGCGAGCTGGTCTCTGCGTGGTCCGGTCGGCTCCCTGGAGGGTAAAGAGTTAATGTAACACAACACGGGTGGGTCGGGGGTTCTAGTCTCTGAGCAGCACCCTCAGACATGTCTTATGGAACCCGTAGGTCCAGTGGAATCCAGACTGACCGCCGGGCCCCCGGGCCCCCCCCCGCTCCACGTCCAGGAGGAAGGCAGAGGGATCGGCAGGGTGGTGGACCGGGTGCCCCCAGGACCCGCAGCGCCAGAAGGACCCGGTCTCACTGTTCTCCGAGCTGCTGGTTCTGCTGCCGGACGAGCCGGGCCTCCTGCGGCGGCGCGGTTGGAGGAGCCGGAGGGAGGAGGGGGAGGAGGTGAAGCAGGGGGGAGGGAACTCTCCCTGAGACACAAGAACCAGACCCGGTGTGAGCCAGAACCAAGGGGAACCACAACCATTCTGAAGTACAAATCAAAGAGTTCATCTGAACCAGAATCAGGCTGAATCAAGTGGAGCTGATCTCAGGAGAAGAACCAGTTCCTCACCCGGCCCAGAAACTCTTTGAAACGAACACATCCAGCTGGACTGACGTGAGACAGGAAGCTGGACTGACGTGAGACAGGAAGTGACATCACACTCACGGGGTCCATGGTGGCTAGCTCTCTGTTGGGGGGGCTGCAGTAAGACACGCTCTCCTCACTGTCCGGACCACTGGCCTGACTGGAGCACTCTGCACACACAGCCATATCTTCACACACCTTCCACACAGCCGTGTGTGTGTGTGTGTGTGTGTGTGTGTGTGTGTGTGTGTGTGTGTGTGTGTGTGTGTGTGTGTGTGTGTGTGTGTGTAAATTCCAGCTGGATACTTAGTAGTAGTAGTAGTAGTACTAGAAGTAGTAGTACTACTACTTCTAAGTAGCACAAGCCAACTTTCTCATGACTCTTTGACCAGTTCAAATGAAGCCTTGTAGCTTCAACAAATACACAACTGTGAAAAAAAGGTGGAAGAGTAAGAGGAAGGAGAAGGAAGAGTCCTCCTGCTCCACCACACCTAACCCTCACCTCTGGTGCTGCACTGTGGAGCTCTGGTCTGCAGGAGGGCAGCAGAAAGTTTGTCCAGCCATCTGAGGGTATGACAATGACATGTCAGCGTCATCATCCAGCACCATGTGTGGAGTCTTCCTCAGCTCCTATCCTAACACAGCTCCCTCCAGGTGTTCCAAGGTGGTGCGTACTCACAGCCTCATCTCCGTCAAGCCCTCCGTTGCCACGACGACCGAGGCCACCTGAGGCCGGCTGAGCTTGATCCCACTGAACAGACGGTGGAGACGCAGTCAACAACAGCTTCATGAAAGAGCACCGAGGGGTCATGTCCCATGATGCATTGCATTCTTCCCGGGTGACCTTGCACTGACCTTAATCAGAGAAGTCTTCCCCACACTAAAGCATTCAGCTGTGTTTACCCAGAACAACACAGTCCAACACACCAAACTACCCTTTATTTCAAACTAAAAGCCACATCCCTTAATGGAATACATTGTTAAATATCACAGGAAAACAGGTTTTATGAAAGGTCCATATTGTTGAGTAATTCTGTACAACGTTAAATATCATTAAGATTTAATTTAACGTTAAAATAAATAGTAAAGAGTTAGAGTAAAGAGATTCTGATGACCGTTCTTACTGCTGCTTCCCGAGGACTCTGATTGGCTGGATGGTGAAGTCTGTCAGGTCCAGGAATCCTTCGGCCTCCTCAGCCTGTCCAGCATCACACACACACTGGTCAGTTACTAAACACACACTGGTCAGTTACTAAACACACACTGGTCAGTTAGTAAACACACACACTGGTCAGTTACTAAACACACACACTGGTCAGTTACTAAACACACACAGTGGTCAGTTTCTAAACACACACTGGTCATTTACCAGTTCAGTTCTAACCCTAGAACTGTCCTGGAAGGCTCACCATGTGACTGGGGAACCAGTAGAGGGAGCCGTTCTTCAAAACGAACCAGTTCCTCCTCCAACCAGAGCCCAAGAAGTGACCGGTGCCCGTCTGGCGCTGCAGCCAGCCCTGGAGCTCCGCGGGCCCCAGCTCTCTCACTGACACCCCACGCCGGCTCATGGCTGAGATGATGTAATGCAACGCTGTAAGAGATGGTGTAATGTAACGCCGTAAGACATGTAACGCTGTAAGAGATGATGTAATGTAACGCTGTAAGAGATGATGTAATGCAACGCTGTAAGAGATGGTGTAATGTAACGCTGTAAGAGATGGTGTAATGTAACGCTGTAAGAATGTAACGCTGTAAGAGATGATGTAATGCAACGCTGTAAGAGATGATGTTATGTAACGCTGTAAGATATGTTGTAATGTAACGCTGTAAGAGATGATGTAATGTAACGCTGTAAGATATGTTGTAATGTAACGCTGTAAGACATGTAACGCTGTAAGATATGTTGTAATGTAACGCTGCAAGACATGTAACGCTGTAAGATATGTTGTAATGTAACGCTGTAAGAGATGTCGTAATGTAACGCTGTAAGAGATGTTAGAATGTTTAACACACAGCGCTAGTAACCACGGTGAGTCAATCTGCTGGTTTTCTACTGGTTTCGTCGTGAGGTCCACACATGAACACCCGTGAGGGAACATGGACTCATTAGGACTGTAGAGAACCTCACCTGGTGGGGATGGAAAGCTCAGAAGCTCAGAAGGAAATACTCGACCTCCGACAGAACTCGTTGGTCCACCAACAGTCAAAGTCTGGCCCAGAACCGACCGAACCGACACCTTCTGGGGGGTCCGTCCCACTATAGTCGTTAGTTGGTTTACGGAGTCACAGTTAAGTTCCTCGGTATCACAGGTGAGTTCCACGTTATGTTGGAGGACAAGTGCAACTCTAAGTTGTCCTGACGCTGCCCAGCAGGTGGCGATGTGGTCCTTATATACTCCATTATATACTGTTATATCGGCCGACTTCCAGCTCCCCTGGAAACTATTTTCCATCTCAATGTAAATGTGTTTGCTGAATGCTTTACATAGAGTATAACAGGTCATCTGGCTCGTCTCTGTCCTGTATTTTCCAGACAGCTGATCAGGTTTCTAATCCCAACAGGAAACACCTGATGCAAATAAAGTGAAATGAGGATGAGGGGCTTCATTCAAGAGATACAACTCTTTATTTGAATATTGTTTAACCTTACAAAGTCTGACAGGGTGATTTTCAGGCAGTTCACAGTGAATTAGTGTAACATGTAGATATCCTATTTATACATTTGTAACATCTATTGCTCAGATCGGTAAAACAAAGCCTAGTCAAATGTGAGTCTGTCCAACAGCTGCTGGACAATGTGTGAAGCAGACAGGGTCCCTCTACTGCTTTTACAACATAACACTTCTCTACTGTCCTCAGATGAACACCTGGTCAGCGTGCTGAGTCAGGAGGCCAGAAGCTTGAACATCTGTTGACGTGAAATGTGAGGAAGGGATGGCGTTCTTCAAACCGCCATACTTCAACCATGTACTGCATAGCATAATGCTAATAGCATAACTGCCATACTTCAACCATGTACTGCATAGCATAATGCTAATAGCATAACTGCCATACTTCAACCATGTACTGCATAGCATAATGCTAATATGCAACCCATGAGCTTTAACCAAAAGGCCACCTAGATCTTCACCGTGTAGACTTAGAATGTCAATACATTTTGAATAGACAAATAAACTATATTTATTGATTTTGTTTGGTTATTTGTCTCTTGCTGTTGGGCATCTATATGGCTTGATAACATGTCCATCTACAGCACCAGGAATGAGAACATTAAAAACAACATTCTCCTCAAGGATTGATTATGAAACACAGTGGGGTCCATCATGCAAGGAGAACAACCTCTTGTGAAACATGAAACCTTATCTCAGTAACGTAATGCCTCAACAGAACAGCAGTCTGGTTCCTGGACCCGATCATTGAAGTTCTGCTTCACATACCCAGCCGGGTACTGAGCCAGAACGCAGGTCCAGAACCTGCTCTGTTCCACCGTTTGGAGCAGCCCTTCATGGCAGACATTCCATCATCTCAAAACCTTGGTCAGCTCAACGTTGGGGTCAGCGGTCACCCCAGCAGTAGGCGGTCATGTGGTTTTGAGCCCTCAGCTCCTCCAGAAGATCACAGCTTCGATCCCCTGACCGGACCACATGGGGAGATGAGGGATGCTCTCTTAAAGCGACTTGGGAAAGGTCAGAGTTCACCGTGAGGGGGAGGAATGGGGGAGCAGTAGGTCTCCCCACGAGAGGCACTCATCTTAGTAACGCTGACACAACATATCTTGAAGGTCTTGAAGGCCACTCCATCTTATACACAAGTCAAGATGATAGCGTTGATATCGACGGCAACACTGAAATGCTTTTAAAGCTACCAAAACTTTAGAGAGAAGGACCTTCAGAGGGGTTGGTGTGGTGGGACCTTTAGAGGGTTTGGTGTGGTGGGACCTTTAGAGGGTTTGGTGGAGAAGGACCTTCAGAGGGTTTGGTGTGGTGGGACCTTCAGAGGGTTTGGTGTGGTGGAGAAGGACCATCAGAGGGTCAGTCTGAAGAGGAGCTCAGCGTCTCCACCTTCACCTCTCAGGAGGGAGGGCCTCAACAGGGCCCTTCTCCTGCACCGTTCTACGTTCTTCGTGTATTCATCATGGAACGCGCGCTTCATGATGAAGATGGCTCACACTGCCGGGGTGGAATCCCTGGGAGCATCTAGACGGACCACCCGGGCGCCCTCGGGCAAGTCTGGTGAGGAAGCCATCAGTGACTGAGCAGCCGGAGTCGTGCTAGCCACCCTCCCAGCAGCGAGTGTCCCGAGGAAGAGGAGGAAGAGGGGCCGTGCTTGGAACCCGAGGAGGAAGAGGCCGGGGCGGTCGCCGCGGAGACCAGGGACTTCCTGCCAGGTGCTTCCTGGGGGGGGAGGGGGGCTCCATCCTGGAGGGGGAGGGGGCCGCCCAGCAACTCCGCCCCCACAAAGCAGCGGCTCCCCCGAATGTGGTCGACGCCGCGGGCCAGCGCCGGGCCACGCCCCCGCAGGGGGGCGGGCCAGGGGGCACACGGGGGGGCCTCCTCCGAGATGGGGGCGATGCGCTGGTTGCTGAGGCAACGCTGCAGGACGTCCTGGCCTGCGTCACGGAGGAGGAGGAGACGGAGGAATGGAGATTCAGAGATGTGTTTGTTGATAAAGGTTACGTGTGCATGAAACTAATATTGTGTGTGAAGCATACAGCCATCCCATCTGCTGCCTTGTGTCAGCACACTTTAAACTCTGGAGCTGCCCTGCTTCAGAGCCTGGAGTCCACCGGGCCCAGAACACACACACACCTCACAGCCTGGAACCCGCGGGCCCAGAACACACACACTACAGCTCAAGGTGAAGGGGAACAGGGGACCAGGGGAACCACCGCAGACATCCTGGTTCTCCGTCATGGCGCTAATGACTTAAGCTAATCATTGACGGGGTGAATGTTCAGAGACTGCAGGGCGCTGGAGGACTGACCTCCCCAGCTAGCGACAGCCCACTTCACTTCATCTCGCCGCGGCTAATCACGTAAAACCATCAAGTGTGGATAGCGGCTAGATTAGCCTGGCGCTGAGCACCCAGAGCTCCAGTCTGGCTGCCTTACCTGTTCTGCCACGAAACCCGGGCCGGCCAGACGGGTCACACACACCTGAGCTGGTGACCGCAGGCATGGAGAGTGGGCGGGGCTTACCTGTCAAAACATTTCAGTGTCAACATGCGTGTCCAGGGAGCCCACAGGGCTGAAGGCATGCGTGTGTTTTGATGTATACTATATGATATGATATATGATATATATATATATACTGTATATATCGTACTCTATGGAATGTATTGGTGAATGTTTCAAAGCCCCTCAGTGTACGTACTGTCAGCACAGGCATGTCTGTGTGTGACTCCAGCATGTCTGAACGAGTGTGTGTGTGTGTGTGTGTGTGTGTGTGTGTGTGTGTGTGTGTGTGTGTGTGTGTGTGTGTGTGTGTGTGTGTGTGTGTGTGTGTGTGTGTGTGTGTGTGTGTGTGTGTGTGTGTGTGTGTGTGTGTGTGTGTCGTGTGTGTGTACCTGTGTGTGTGTGTGTGTGTACGTGTGTGTGTGTGTGTGTGCACGCGTGTGTGTGTGTGTGTGTGTGTGGGACCCCCCGGGGGGG
>OMKI01055346.1:0-10857 GCA_900302315.1 Phycis blennoides
CAGAAGAACATTGATTTACAATCGCCAATTTACAATCAATAGTCGCGTTCACCAGTCCTGTCAAGCCATCTTCAACAAACGACTGAAAAGGAGTAACCCACGCGGCACCGGTGGTGACAGTCTGCCCCGGTGGTGACAGTCTGCCCCCCATGGTGACAGTCTGCCCATGGTGACAGTCTGCCCAGCATGGTGACAGTCTGCCCAGCATGGTGACAGTCTGCCCAGTGGTGACAGTCTGCCCAGCATGGTGACAGTCTGCCCAGTGGTGACAGTCTGCCCAGCATGGTGACAGTCTGCCCAGTGGTGACAGTCTGCCCAGCATGGTGACAGTCTGCCCCCATGGTGACAGTCTGCCCAGCATGGTGACAGTCTGCCCAGCATGGTGACAGTCTGCCCCCATGGTGACAGTCTGCCCAGCATGGTGACAGTCTGCCCCCATGGTGACAGTCTGCCCCCATGGTGACAGTCTGCCCAGTGGTGACAGTCTGCCCCCATGGTGACAGTCTGCCCAGCATGGTGACAGTCTACCCAGCATGGTGACAGTCTGCCCAGCATGGTGACAGTCTGCCCAGCATGGTGACAGTCTGCCCCCATGGTGACAGTCTGCCCAGTGGTGACAGTCTGCCCCCATGGTGACAGTCTGCCCAGCATGGTGACAGTCTGCCCCCATGGTGACAGTCTGCCCCCATGGTGACAGTCTGCCCAGCATGGTGACAGTCTGCCCCCATGGTGACAGTCTGCCCAGCATGGTGACAGTCTACCCAGCATGGTGTGCTGACGCTGCGCTTTGTTCCAGACCACAAACTACGACAGCGTCCTCCAGACGGCAGAGAGCATCGCCAAGCAAGCACACGACCTGGCCTACGACCCCAACTACATGTCCCCGTTCGCACAGTTCGCCTGCGACAACGGACTGAATGTACGAGGTGAGTGGTCCAGGTGTGTCGCCCCCCAGGGGCTCCTTAGTGGACCTGTGGCCGTGTCCCAGAGGCCAAACCACTCACCAACATCATTACGTCGTTATGACAACCCACCCTCCCTCCCCCTTCTGTTGTCTTGCAGGTGGGAAGCCCGATGACATCACAGTGCTGCTGTCCATCGTTGCGGAATACACAGACTGAGTGTGCGTGCGTGTGTGTGTATGTATGTATGTGTGCATGTGTATGTGTGTGTGAGTGAACGTGTGAGTGTGGGCATGTGTGACCCCTGGTGTCCTTCCTTCTACTTCTCTGGCCAAGTCTGTCTACCCGCCCCCCCCCCCCACCCACACACACAGACACACACACGCACACGCACACACACACACGCACACACACACACCCACACGCACACGCACACGCACACACACACACACCCACACCCACACCCACACCCACACCCACACACACCCACACGCACACGCACACCCACACACACACACACACCCACAGACCCCCACCCTGCGGTGGGTCAGAGGTTAACCAGGCTCCTGGGTGGTGGCGGAGGGTGGAGGGCAGCTAAGGCGTGTTCATGTGGATCATGACGGAGCAGCGGACAGTTCTCCGTTTCCTCCCGTGGTTTAAGGGCTCCATGTTGTGTACGCCCTCACACAGCGGTACTTTCACCAACACACGGCTGCAGAGACGCACGGCCCGCGGTCCGTCGGGCAACGGCGCGGGTTTGAAACCCCCGCCGTCTGCCCTCTGGTCCCTGTGGGAACGCCACTGGGCCCACGCATCCGCGTTTGCACGGGAGGGTTGATGGCGAGGGGAGAACCCTGGAGAACCCTGGAGAACCCTGTTCTCTGAGGGGGGAATGCCGGAAGACGAGGGGGAGACGTGTCTGATGGCCTGCAGACTCTCAGAGAACAGGAGGGTTAGCGCGTGTCCGCGGCGGAGAGACGTGTCTGATGGTCTGCAGACTCTCAGAGAACAGGAGGGTTAGCGCGTGGCTCTGAGAGACGTGTCTGATGGTCTGCAGGCTCTCAGAGAACAGGAGGGTTAGCGCGTGTCCGCGGCGGAGAGACGTGTCTGATGGTCTGCAGGCTCTCAGAGAACAGGAGGGTTAGCGCGTGGCTCTGAGAGACGTGTCTGATGGTCTGCAGGCTCTCAGAGAACAGGAGGGTTAGCGCGTGGCTTTGTCGCTGAAGTTGTTAGAATTGCGTTTCATAAAGTCAATGTGTATGCGTGGCATTTGAGGTGGCAAGATGAAGGCGTTTGGTGAAGATTGGGAGAGCGGGGGATTACGGTCTGAGTTTGTATGTGTAGCTGGTGTTTCTCCCCACAGCTCCAAAAGATCTCATCTGAACAGAATATTCGATGGCTCCTGCTATTGGAAGATATTATGATTATATTGAAGCGCCTGCTATAGAAGGTCTTATCTGGTTTGTCAGTAGGGTTAGGAAACTGTCTGTCCCTAAGTTGTACATATTGTTTTTCATCTGTTTTCTCTACTGGCCTTACCATGTTTTCTTTTAGTTTTTTTTGTAAAGCATTATTACATACTGTTGTGAATGACATACACATGAATACATTTGCATCTGTAAAAATGAGCGGATGACTCTGGAAGTAAGCTTCAGAAATCTCTCACTTCCACGGGCAGAAATGAACAATTTATTTAGCATGATTGATATTTGGAGTGTGGTAGAGGTGGTAGACCTGTGGGTGGGTAAGTGGCCCAGGTGTTGTAGGGGACATTGAATGTGTGGGGATGTGATGTACATTTGATGTTTGCTGTCCAACAATGCTAAAGCTAGCATCTGGAAATGCTACGACTGCAACTATAGGTCAGGCCTGAATTAAAACAAAGTTTTATTTTTTTAACTCTGTTATTTAGTTGTGAGAGTAAATATTGGAAGTGTCAGCCATTAGGGTCTCCCAGTTTGATGACAAAACAGAAGTCCTATCTCAACACAAATGGGATAAGGGAATAGTTTCTTATTGTTTTGTTGTGTTGGTTATGATTGTAATCCTTGCTGCTTCTTTTTTCTGTAACTTAAATTTCTCACTGTGCACCGTTACATTTAAACCTGGTTCTCTTGATTTGCGTGAGTGTATTTAAAAGTATGTACCAGAAATGACACCAATCAAAGATGACCCACATTACCCCCTTTCTGCTGTTTGGGAAGTCCATCTCGTTTGTTCAACAGTCACCCAGGTGTAACAGATGTCTCATACTAAGGCCGCACCAAAGACAGACTTCATTTGCATAATCTCATTCAATATTTGCAATTAGCAATACAATTAATTGAATGTGAATACCATGTAGTTGTAGCGTGTGTAGCGTAGACCTCCTCTGCTCCTGAATGGCCCAGTTTGAGCATCTGTTCCGTGTTAATGCTGACTAATCTACAAAGCCGGTTTATGTTAAAAAAAAAAAAAAAAAAACACCAAAGAAAGAAAGCCATATAAAGCATGTCATTAGAAAACTGTGCTGCACATCTTGCTTTCAAGTGTGTTTTGGTAGATGTTGAGTAGAGACCAATAGTGTCACTGTTCAGACTCGAAATGATTTCAAATGGCCCACCTCTGACGCCCACCTTTGTGTCCCTGGTGCAGCAGCCCAACATTAAACCACATGGAGATCAACACCTATATTTTTATAATGATCTACTTGTGGCTGGTAATGGTTCTCATATCCATAATCATTTG
Source organism: Phycis blennoides (assembly GCA_900302315.1). Lineage (NCBI taxonomy): Eukaryota > Metazoa > Chordata > Actinopteri > Gadiformes > Phycidae > Phycis > Phycis blennoides. Next base: position 3,630 of record OMKI01055346.1, read on the forward strand.
CTTTGTTATTTCTTTTTGCTTCGCCCCACCCTTATTTTTTTTTTTTTAACTTTAGTTATGCATGATTTCTTAACATGAACTCATCCCTTGTTACAGCTTGACTCACTGTAAGATTCCTGTCTTATGATACTGTCCTTGATTAACGATGTTCATTTAAGTGAAGTGCGTTTGTGCGCGTGCGTGCGTGCGGGTAACATGGGATATGCCATGAGCAGAGTCCTTCAGACAGGGTGTCGTACTAAACCAGTGAGGGGAAGTTAAGCCTTTACTGCAGACCCATCCTAAAGACGTTCGTTTTGGCCCCGGTTGACGTCATTGAGATCCCACCTCGCTCTTGTCCGTAGAACCGTTTAAAAGGTGCTTATGCTTGACCTCCTTCCAGAAAGCGTTGTTTGTGTGTACAAAAGATATGCGCGTGTATACAGTGTAACAATACAGGTCTAATGTATGTAAATATGTTTTAAAAAGATGTACAATATTTAAATAAAGAGTCTAGTATTTATACTAAACATGTTTAGTCTCTCAGTAGCCATACTGTGCTTGGGGTTCTTTTGTTGACAGAAATGCAAGATGTCTGTCCTTTGTCGTGACGATTTGTATTGGGTTGTTGAGGCCACTTATTTTAAATTTCAGTATTGATTTTATATAAATAGCAACCAATCGTAATTATTTTACTAATTCAAATTACGTAAGTACAATATACACACAATATACACGTTTTAATTGTGATTTGATCATTGAAACTAGGCTAATGGTTACACATCGATACACGGGATAGGCCTACAGTAGCATACATTACAATAAGTCGCGACATGGCCACGGTGGCAATTACAAGGTGACGCTTGTTTTTCACCAGCAGGGGCAGCACTGTGTCCGCACGCGACGCTTTATTTACTAGCTTAGCAATTAGCTATAAGTATACCTACGTCCAGATGTATGTTACCCACGGACAGCCATGTTTGTGACCCAGGAGGTTGAGCATAAAGGTGTGTTTGTCAGCTGACTGCGCTGTGATACTAGGAGGTTAGCTATTGCACACGGAGCGGCCACGGACGTTAATAGTCCTTCTCCTTCACCACCGCCGACTATTATTGTTTAAGGTAGCTAATGCGCTAGCTGTCGTGTTGTCATGACGTCAAGACAGCCGTAGCAATGCTAGTTAGCCGGAGGACTTGGGACTAGTTAACCAACCATAGCTAGTCACTCGATTGAGCCGTGAAACAGGACGCTAACCCGTAACTAACGTCACTACCAGCTCATGTTCATCTTAATGGTTGTCAATGGCGAGGGTCGAGCAAAGCAATGGACTGTCCAGCAGAAGTTTCCAACCGGGCACCGAGGAGGACCGGACGGCAGAGTCTGGACCAGCAGAGTCTGGACCAGCTGACCCCCAGGAGCAGCAGACCGACAAGTATGGCTTCATGGGGGGTGCACAGCAATATTCTGGACAATCGTAAGTGGTGTCTTATCGTCAACCCAATTCAGCTTTTGTTTTTCTACATGTAATGAAACTCGATGCGCCTGCTTGTCATCTACCGGACCTGTCTCACCCCCTCCAAGATGATGGACTTCCGTGACTACATGTGTATCACATGTGTTATCTGCATTCCCAACTTTTCTGCATTCCGAATAGCATTTCAATTTGCGATCGAGCAACCACCTCTTTTCTTGAGCGTACCCTTTCATCTGGTGTGCTTATGTATGACAGGTTCTAAATGTGTATAATACGTATTTAACCTTTTATTTAACTCTTTGAGATTCAAATCCCCCTTTTCAATGGTGACCTGGGCAAGAACTAGCCAATAATATGTAAATAACATGTCATCAAATGGCCAATGAGCTTCTGACTAAGGAAGTCAGAAACCGGGTTTTGGGCTGGGTGGTGATGCATGTAATGGGCCATACAGCACATTGATAAGCCAGCAAGTCAGACTGCATAGTATGTCTGCTGGATCGCAGATTACAGTAGGCCACATGTAGGCACAAAGTGTACTGGCAGCCCAACCATATTGTAAAAACAACACGACTTCATACACATACATACATTCTGCAGCTGAAGATAAGATGTACAGATATGTATAGGGTTATGGTTAGGGAGGATTTAACACATGGGTACAAGGTAAGGGTTAGTAAGGACTTAACAGATCTAGTCTATATGCTGGGTTAGTAAGGAAGGACTTGGGCAACTTTAATGTCAAAATGTGAACATTTTTGTACTGAAGAATTGAATTTGAGGTGTCCTTTCCAGTGTTGTACTGCAATACATTAAGACATTGCTTCATAGCTGTGGGCTTTGATTGGTCTGTCATTGTAGAGCACTTCAGTAGCCATAGAGTTAATAAATTATCATGTCATCCTTATTGGTAAAAGTAAATATTGACATGTTTCGATCGTTTGTCATGGTAATGAGAGACAAAAATACAGCCCAAGTGAAGCAACTTGTTGGAGTTCAGCTCATTTAGACTCCTGAATGATCATATACCTATTCTATACTTCAGACAAAAGACTGTTGCACAACAACAAGACTGTTGCTCAGCAACACCTAGAGATCTCAGTCATACCCAATACCTCATAATCACACATAATCCCCCTCTGCAACCGTGTGTGCGTGCGTGCATGCCTGTGTCTCTTTGTCTCTGTGTAGAAAAGGTCTTTTTTGAACTTGGCCTTTATAACGTGTGCGTGATATTGTTCAGATTGTCCTGCATGATGATAGAGAGCAAGGGGAAGTTCCCTTTGTGGCTTCCTGTTGTTCCTCTGGTGTTCTTCTCCGGCTGTTTCCACTGCTTTGTCCCACACAAGGTTTCCTGTGCAGAGAAGGAAGACGTCATCCTCTACGCCATGACAGGATCTCTAACAATAATAATAATGAGTTAATACCAGGAGGTGATTAAGGGTGTGTGGTGTGCCACACCTCACAGCTCTATTTTAATCGCCCGTCCTTTTCCCCTTGAGTTCTGTAGCCTTGTGGCCATGAGAGGAGATGCATGGTTGGACTTTCTCTGGGTGTGGTGAAGGGTTGGCATTGTACATTCTGCACACACACATACATGAACACACACATGCACAGTAATCTGTTGCACCAACCTTTTTGTTATGGATTTGTTTATGATTCTTAGAACTGAGGCTTGCTTCTTGCTTCTTCTCCTTGCCTCCAAATGTGCACGAGACCACACCAGACTAATGGTTGTGTCTGCTCTCCAACAAAACCCCAGTGTAATTCAAGCTGGGAGTTAGAGTCCGGTACGGTAATAGAGAGTTTGTCTGGTACAGTGAGAGGCTTCACTGTGCTTATGTGGACGATGGAAAGCGTCTAATGTTCTGCATTAGCGAACAAATGGATCCAGCCTGCACTCTGTTTGCCACAGCACAAAGAACTCTGAGCCTCCGTTCTAAAGAAGTTGAAAGGACATTGACATTGGATCGCCTGGCACGCTACGCTTTTATCCAGAGCCACGTGCCAGCGATCACACGCGTTCACTCAGTTGGAGCAGTAGCGGCAGCACGTGACGGATGTGTGACCTCTGACCCCCAGGACTGAGGACGTTCCTCCAGAGGTGCTGAGGCAGCGGGAGGCCAAGTGGCTGGACATGCTCAACCACTGGGACAAGTGGATGGCCAAGAAACACAAGAAGGTCAGTTTACTAACGCTCACCCCAATTATCTAGTAACTAACCCTAACCCTCTATTAACTAACCCTGTAACTGTTGTACTGGTTATGTTATTCTTCAGCCAATGAGCAGAGTGGTAACGAGGTCATCCTGAACCGACCTTGGAGGATGTTCTCCAATAGCAGTCAAGTAGCAAAAATAAGTAACCATATTCCATCAATAGATAGATAGATGGATACTTTATTAATCCCCATAGGGAAATCTTTGGTAAATAAGTGAAGTCATAGTCAACATTACCAATGAATGAAATTCTATGTCTACTCCACGTGTGCTGGTGTGAAACCAGCACTCGTCTCACTACAGCTCCTGTATCCGTTGTCTAGTGTCTGCTTCCTCTCAGGTGTCACTGTGTGAACGCCATGCTGTGTTTGATTGGCAGGTGAAGCTGCGCTGCCAGAAGGGGATCCCGCCCTCTTTAAGAGGCCGGGCGTGGCTCTACCTCTGTGGAGGGAAGGTGAAGAGGGAGCAGAACAGGGGCAAGTTCCAGGTCAGTGAAACATCTAGTCAGGTATTGAGGTCATGTTCCAGGTCAGTAAAACATCTAGTCAGGTATTGAGGTCATGTTCCAGGTCAGTAAAACATCTAGTCAGGTATTGAGGTCATGTTCCAGGTCAGTAAAACATCTAGTCAGGTATTGAGGTCGTGTTCCAGGTCAGTAAAACATCTAGTCAGGTATTGAGGTCATGTTCCAGGTCAGTAAAACATCTAGTCAGGTATTGAGGTCGTGTTCCAGGTCAGTAAAACATCTATGGTCTGAGTGCTTTCAGTCAAAAGATTTCCTAAGAACATTCTATAGCTCTAGACCAAAAAAACATAAATAATTAAATTAAAGTAGAAACAGAATAAACTGCAATACAGCGCCATTTTCCTGGGGCTTTGGTGTGAGTGTTAACCCAGGTGTAGTGCCTTGCTTATGGGCAGGGCGTTAACCAGGTGTAGTGCCTTGCCTACGGGCAGGGCGGGAGTGTGTTCCCTTGCGTGTGTTGGCTGAGGGAACGCGGTGACCAGAGGGTTTGTCACACAAAGCCGTGTGTGTCGTGTTACCCGGTGGACGGTATCCAATAGCAACTGGGAGTCCTCAATAAAAACAGTTTGGAAAGGGAGGTCCAGGTCACGGGCTGAGCTGCCCGTCCATCGCCTCAGAGGCAACTCAAGTCAAAGGTTCCTCATGGTGCCCGAGCACCGCGCTGCGCCCACAAGCGCAGCACAGACATGGATTGCCACGTGATCGCGATCTCGCAAATCGTTCCGCCTCGCGGGGGAACCGGAGCGCCCCGGAGGAACCCACAGGAACCGCAGCGTTAACGTTCACACGCCACACGGACCGGGTCGGAACCTGGGACCTGCTTGCTGTGAGGCGGCAGAGCTCAGTACCGCGCCGCCCTCATCGTGTTTTCAATGGAGTCTAAATGAAGCACGTCGGCTTTTAACCGGCAACTCCTGCGTGTGGCGTCCGCGTGGTGTTTTCAGGACCTGGACAGCCAGCTGGGCGACCCCACGTGGGTGGATGTGATCCAGAGAGACCTGCATCGACAGTTCCCCTTCCATGAGATGTTTGTGGCGAGGGGAGGTCACGGGTGAGCACAACAATGCTGACCGCACACATTGTCTCCAAAGTGTCTTGCCGGCGGTGGAAGTGCCCGCATTAGGGAAGTACTCTGCCTCTCTGGGCCAATGAGGAGAGCGCATCACGCTGGGTTACGAGTGAGGGCAGAGCAGCACACACGCGTGTGTTTCTGTACAACACGGCTCATATTCTAGACCACATGAGATTTATTCGTCTCATTTGCAACATGCAGTACTGCGGAAAGTACAGCACAATAATGTCCATTGTAAAGACACTTCTTCTATTTTAAAAATAGGAACAGAAACGTGTGTGTGTGTGTGTGTGTGTGTGTGTGTGTGTGTGTGTGTGTGTGTGTGTGTGTGTGTGTGTGTGTGTGTGTGTGTGTGTGTGTGTGTGTGTGTGTGTGTGTGTGTGTGTGTGTGTGTGTGTGTGTGCAGGCAGCAGGACCTGTTCCGGGTGCTGAAGGCCTACACACTGTACCGTCCTGAGGAGGGCTACTGCCAGGCCCAGGCCCCAGTCGCTGCCGTGCTCCTCATGCACATGCCAGCTGAGGTCAGTACACACACACCAGCTGAGGTCAGTACACACAAAGTAATCATAAGGGGCGACATAGCTCAGTGGGTAGAGCGGGTCGTCCACTAGCCGGAGGGTTGGCGGTTCGATCCCCACCTCCACATGTCGAACCCCACAAATGTACTGATTGTAAGTCGCTTTGGACAAAAGCGTCTGCTGAATGCCCTTCTTATAAAAGCGCAACACATTTTCTCACTACAAACTCGCTACATTTTTCTGTACCCTGAATCAGACATGACATAGGAGGTATATAACGGCATGCTTCCTGGTTTGTTTGTTTTTTTTCCCAGGATGCATTCTGGGGCCTGGTGCAGATCTGTGAGAAGTACCTACCAGGATACTACAGCAAAGGACTGGTAAGGCTCCCTCTGCCAGGGGAGAAACTCCACAGGAGTAAGCATTTTGTTGTCTCCGTGGAGACGGCACGGGTTCAAAGTCACAGACAGATACCCGAGGAATGCCCTGCAGGCGCAGTCGGCGGTAGTCAGGCGACTCTTAAAGTGAGATTACACATTTACAGTGGAGCGTGGACATTGTGATCTGGCTCTGCACGGGGAGCCTGTAGACAGAGCCACTGAATGGGTTTGTGGGCAATGTTTGCTGTCAAGGGTCAGCTGGTTGGCCTGCCAATGTATTCTCCATGTCAGTGTGGTTACAGAAGTAATGTAAAGGCACAAATTAAAGAGTGATCCAGGAAACAAATGGAAATGGGATTTTGTTTTGAGGAGTAAAAATGCACAGTGTGGCCACCAGAGGGCACCAGCTCTTCTCCTCACAGGTTATACTTTGTAGAGAAGAGGAAGACTTGTCTACTTAGAGACTTGAAGACTTTATTTGAGCTGTTAGTGTTGAGCCCCTGTAGTCCTCTTGAACCATTCCACTTGACTTGATGTGAGCCAGAGATAAATCTAGAGATTATTCAGTCAGGTCGAAACAATCACAATGGAATGTAGCTTGGTGCTGCATCTTCCACCTCTCACCCTCCTCCTCCTCACCCCACCAGGAGGCCATCCAGCTGGACGGGGAGATCCTGTTCTCCCTGCTGAAGAAGGTGTCCCCGGTGGCCCACCGCCACCTGAAGAAGCATCGTCTGGAGCCCATCCTCTACATGACCGAGTGGTTCATGTGTGCCTTCTCCCGGACCCTGCCCTGGGCCTCGGTGCTGCGCGTCTGGGACATGTTCCTGTGTGAGGGTGAGCTCTGCCGCTCTACCTACTACCCTACCCTGCTCTACTGTACTCTATACTGCGCCACTGTACGCTGTTCTGCTGCTCTACTTTACACTATAGTGCTCTATTCTGCACTATGCTCTGCTGCTCTATACTACTCTCCTGTATGCTGCTGTACTCTGCTCTGTACTACTCTACTGTATTCTGCTCTACTCTGCACTGTACTACTCTACTCTGCTGCTCAACTC
>OMKI01055352.1:2500-10311 GCA_900302315.1 Phycis blennoides
GTTCTTTTTTCCCCACGCAAATACGCCCTCCATCCTTTTTTCTCTTTTTTTTTTTGCCTTTGATAATATTAAAATCATATGATATTGAATACATAAATAAAGCACTTTTTACTTGCATGCCCGCTAGAGTGACAGAAGATAGAGCGAGAGAGAGAGAATGGTATGAAGATAATAGTGAGCTTGAGACAGAGCGAGCGAGAGAGACTGACAGGCAAACAGAGAAAGTCACAGCGAGAGAGAGATAGAAAGACTCAAAGGGAGAGAAAGAGAGGGAGAGAGCGAGAGAGACAAAAAGAGAAAGAATATAGAGCGGGAGAGAGAGAACAAGAGAAAGACAGACAGGAAGACGGACAGATTCAGAGAAAGACACAGAGAGATGGAGAATTAGACAGACAAACGTAAAGAGAGACAGAGAGAGAGAGAGAGAGAGAGAGAGAGAGAGAGAGAGAGAGAGAGAGAGAGAGAGACAGACAGAAAGAGAGTCAGACAGCTAAAGGTAGAGACAGAGTGACAGAAAGAGAGGTTGTAGACAGAAGGGCAGACAGGTAGTAGCCGTAATTGAGAAGCAGTAAACAGCAGCCACAGACAGAGCATGCTGTTGATTCTGCACTATAGCTCTAATGCTCCATTCCAGCTTATTCACTCTGGGCTTGGCTCGGTGAAAGCTCGCAGCGAAACAACGGCAATAAAAACAAACTAACCAACCAGCCGAACAAACAAACAAACATTTATGAAGGCACATTTTCTCTCAGCGGCCCTACTACACACAAGAGGACTTCAAATGTGTTTTCATCAACAGCATGGAGGAGCTAAATTGTGGTCGGCCATTTTGAGTGGAGATGTGAATTTGAGAAGTGCTTCTTAGGAAAACCCAAATACACTCTGTGTGTTTATTATGTTATCAGATAGAGTGTTCTCAGTTTTACATACAAGAGGGTCACTACACGATTAATACTGCCGTACATTGAGATATTTTTACACAGCCGTATAATGTAATATATACATAATGTGTTGAGATGTTCAAAAAACAGGAGACTCCCAGATAATCTTCAAAGAGCATTAATGTATTTTCAAAACAATAATATTAACTTTGAGTTTCCTACCAGGGTAGGCTTATAGATTGTGGTCAAAATATACCAGTCATCTACTGTAAAACCAGGCTATATTTCCTGTAAAAAAGGGTATATTTCCTGTGACTTAAGCCACCAGGTTTTGGTGGTGTATGTGTAAAACTACCACAGATATCTATCCCGGTTTTATAAGTAAGGTAGGCATGAATGTGTTACAGCTCATTAAAAACACAGCGTCTCTAATAAAGGGCTTTGAAAACTAAAGCTCTATGAGAAGGAAACACAGCCTTCTATTGGGGGAGCATTCAGAGCCATCTGAACACAATCTTAAAGGTCATATCGCCCATGCGTTTATACCGCCCACGTCAGCAACTCCGTCCAGCAGGAGAGCAATATTTTCTATGCATTGACACCCGAGCTTCTTAACAACTTGCCATCCGTTTCATTCACTGCCAGATCGAGAAGACGTATTTACATTGGAGGGCTGTGAAAAAGAAACGTTTGCTGTACCGTACTGTGATTGTATCTCACCAGTTATATAGAAGCTTATATGCAGTAATACACTAACGTTTAAAGATGTGCTTGTGGACTGAAATACCCATTCCAAACAGCACGACTTAAATTAATTAGCTTGATAGCAGCTTTGGGAATGATAGTAGAGTTTGTTTTGCCATCATTCCCTCATATTTTGAACCTTCGCATGAGAGCCGACTCATTACCTCGCGCTACAATGCAACTTACCGCATTCTGTATTTGAGGAACAGCAACCGTCTTTGTCTTCACACAACACTTGTTGCACAAAACTGCGTTTGCGTGTGCCTCTCCTTGAGGTGGCGAGGTCTCCTCCTGGAAGAGGTCTCTATGGTTTTGTCATCGCCAAGGATGATACGAAGATATGAGTGTTTACAGGTTGGCTGGCTGGCTCCCCTGCTGAACATCTGTGGCCACGGCGGAACCATAAAACCAGCCAAGGACGCCGCGTAGCCGGCTGTTAATACCACCGCGTTGTTCCGGGTCTCTGGGCTCCGCGTGACGCGACGGAAATGTGTCTTTTTTCGAGTCATAAAGGCCGCAATAAAGCGGGCACATGTGTTATTCACGGTGAGACCGTTCTGGTGATTCATGCCAGGCGTAATAAACATAGCGTCTGGGGACACGCCATCACCAGAAGGTATGTGGTCAACACCGGCGGCGTGATGGTGGTGGTGGTGAATGCGCGGCAGAAAACGAGTGGCACTGCAGAGATCACGTCATTGACGGAGATACTGTGAGACGTATTGAAACAACACAATTAATGTGTGTGTGTGTGTGTGTGTGCGTCACATACAGTGCAATGCACTCTCACTGCGGAGTGCATCTCTACATCAACGAGGGCCCTGCAATGCACTTCCTGTGCACTTCTTGCACTTCCAATGACATCCTTGAAAGATCCACCATGACAAAAGAAAAAGGGGTTGGGAACAAAAAGACACATACACAAACACATGGGGATACTGGTACCTAGTTACGCCGTGCCGTTAAGATCAACTTAATGGCGGCTATAACACACACAATTAAACACATACAATCACATACTTAAGGTCAACCCTGACAAAAGGAACGGGGAATAGCCGGCCGGATGATGAAAAACGACGACACGACGGATCCTCTCTCGGAAGATTCGATTCAAAATGGCCCCCGGTGTCGACAGCAGGGACACGGTCATCCGTGACTCATCACCCCCACATTCTCCTCCTCCTGCTCCTCCTCCCCCTCCTCCCCCTGACACTCGCCTGAAGAGGAAAATAATCGTTGCGGAGGTCAAGGTTGCCGGCGCCACGGCCGCGTGGCGTGTTACACCTTGCCTGACCTCACCCCCAGCGCACCCCTGTGATCCGCAATTAAAACAATGATTGGACTAATTAGGCCGACCAGAGCAGCCCCAGACAAATGAAGGTGTAATTACAAGTTACCGTGGCGACAGAGGAGAGCGACGAGGTCGAGGAAGAGACACAGTCACAGAGAGGGAGGGAGGGAGGGAGAGAGAGAGAGAGAGAGAGAGAGAGAGAGAGAGAGAGAGAGAGAGAGAGAGAGAGAGAGAGAGAGAGAGAGAGAGAGAGAGAGAGAGAGAGAGAGAGAGAGAGAGATCATAACAAGTTTCTGTAGGTGTTCACGTAAAGAACAAAAGGGCACAGGACTTTGACAATGAGGCTAACTGTTTTGTCTCAACTTAAAATAGAAATCACCTTGGTTATGTATGGAAAGGTATACACTGCTACTCTAATGTTCCGGGGAAGCTATCGCACAGATGGCGGCCATTTTCAGAAGGTTAGTTATCATTCATCATCGTTGTCAAGTCGTTAAGTCATTGTCCATTCTAAGCAGGGTGGGCCCCGGTATGTACCCACCACCATTCAAGTGTGTAAATTACCCTTGAAGTTAAGCTACGGACGCGAAGCGAGGGGTCCCTACCAGAACCCCCCCCCCCCTGCTAACTCTCTCTGCAATCCTAAATTAGACTCAACATTTCGCACGCAGTGAGAATGTCTTTGGTGTATTGTCATGCCGCGTGTGGCTGCAGGCTAAACAGGCGCTAGCTGTGTGCCGGCATGTTGTAGGCCATGGGTTTTTAGCACTCATTAGCATGTATTAGCATGTTCCTCTCCTCCGGTGGAATAGAACAATGTATTGACTATTCAGGAGGAGCACGGGTACAGAAACACGTCTCCGCGAACAGCCTCACGCCAACTGTATGGACGGATCTGTTGTCGCACACGTGTGTGTGTGTGTGTGTGTGTGTGTGTGCGTGTGTGTGCGTGCGTCTGTGTATTTTCTCTACGCGGCCTCATTTAGACAATATGGCACCATGTGCTATAAGGCTCTCGGAGGGCCGGCGGTCTAATCTTTTGATAGCACGTTGAGAACGCTCATGATTTATCTCGCCGTCGGGCCGCGGTGCAATTTCCTCACAGCGCTAACGCGGCCGTGACAGTGACACGTGTCGCGGCTCAGGCGCGTAGTTTGTCACTTGATAAAGCCGCTAATCACAAAAACAGCTGGCCGATCTTTGCAGATGGCCTCCGCTGGTGGTCCCCACTCCCTCAACGACACCCCGTCTCCCCCTCTCAGCCCCAGATGTGGGTCCTCAATGAAGACAGCGGCGCACACAAGTATTTTGGTAGCATCCACAGGAGAAAAAGAAGAAATAACAGAAGACAGATAGCGTTTAGGCAGGCGTCGAGACAAATTATAATCGGGTTGGGGGGGTGGAGGGAAGGTACAAAAAAAAAAGGAGGGAGGGAGGGAAGGTACAAAATAAAAAAGGACACTGATTTCAGTCTCCTGAGCCTAAAGTGTGAAAGTGGCACGTTAGCGGCGCTGGGACCGCCGGGGTCCACAGAGTCTGGGCGGCGAATTAGCGGCGGAGAAAAAAAGACACTTCCACAAACACACGAAGGGAGGCGACGCGGCGTTGGAACGCGCGCGCCACGGCAGAAAGGAAACACGACAAAGCAACAGAACAAAAGGCAGAGGTTTCGCCCCCCGAAAAAAAACCCAAAACGAAACCCAATTATTCAGCGCTCACCAAACCGCGCCGTACAGAGCGTGTACGGGCCGCGCTGAACGCGGGAGGCTCTGGCGCACAGGAACAAACTCAAAGGTAAACCGGAGAGCAGAAATCACGACAAAAAATAAGAAAATTTCGACGGAAATCAAAGTAAAAAAATAAAAAAATAAAACTGACACGGACAAAAAACATAACTGCCCTTCCTCTGCTGCGAGAAATATCCTAATGTTCCGTGACATTACTCTCCTCGCAACCGACGGCGAAGGAAGAGAAATAAGAAGAAAATAAGGAAAACTAGTTTGGTGAGAAAGTGCGGTGCGCGGGAACCAGCGAGGGGGTGGGGGGGGGGGATTCAAAACAAGCCAATTTAACCAACTGTCGTGGGTGCGTGTGTGCATGTGTGTGTGTGTGTGTGTGTGCGTGCGCATGTGTGTGTGTGCGATAACGGACCCCCTGTTGGTGGTTCTGTGGCGTTTCGGATTAGAAAAGCCGGAACAGTGTTTGTGTTGACCTCTCTCTCTCTCTTAAAGCCTCGCCTCGCCTCCCCCCCCTCCCAACCACCCCCCTCCATTTCTCCGTTATCATTCGGAGACAGTACCGCGGGAGACAAAGGAATACAAAATAAACGCGGTTTCACAAACCTCCTCGAGTCCCGGGTTATAACCGCGATGACATCTATAATCCCTCAATGGGGGGATTTCAACTCTCATTTATATCAACGTTATGTCCTCCTTGGAAATGAGCAGTTTTAATCCCAAACCCAAATTTGTAGGGGGAGATTGTCCTTCAGGACAATTTTTGTTTGCGAAGGATTTCGCTTTGCGTTTGTTTGCTCGCTGTTTCGCAACTTTCAGTCCCGAACAACTTTTATCATTCTCACTAATCGAATGTGGCAAACAAATCCACGCCCAGGCCAACTGTAATGTTGTGCCCCCATTTTGACTTAACGTAAACAGAGGAATATGATTGGTCCAGGGCTCGTGTGACTTGACACGTTTCAGGAGGTACATAGTTTTTCAAGTATTTTTTCTCACACAGCTCCTTGCATCAGGTTTGAAGAGGAGGATGAGGAAGAGGACCCGGTCATCATCAGTTGATCTCTTTTTTCACTCGCTCAACCCACATTGGTCAAATTAAAGAAGAGATGGATAAAATTTAACAGTCCAAAAAAAATGAGTAAAGGCCGCCTGGCCCCTTGACCAAACCAGTTTATCATCACCAGTTAGTTGTGAACTAGCGTGACACCAATGAGGTCTCCAGGCAAAGGCTCAAGGCGTGTGCGGATATTCCTGCAGTACGTTCACACACAGCCCACGTGAGACGCCCGCGTGACCAGAAAAACACAGGCGATGGGACGCAACGAGTACCTCCAGGCTCAAACGTGGCCGTTTATGCTTTTAACGCGCGTTAAATAACCTGCCAGAAACCCTCTGAGCCGTGAGTGAACACACCAGGCAATTAAATGCAAACACACGTTTGGCCAAAAACAATTAACTTCAGCCCCTGTGTGTGATGGACATTACATTTCCTGGTCGCTATGGAAACCGAGGAGAGGAGGAGGGGGGAGGGCGTGGTTACGGTTACACAGGGTACACTTGTGTCTCATGGCAACGGCAAAGAGCTGCGGATAAGCACAGCATGGATATTATGGGATGGATGTCCACTGTTAACGCTGAGTCACGGAATCTATTTCGAGCACTCTCGTCTATAAACACCACCCCTGCTCAATGTATTCGTGTATATATACAATCATGTTGTAGACGCAGTGACACGAGTTCAAGGCTGAGATGATGGTTTGATTTGAGACAGAGGGGCTATCATCCATCAGCCATCAAGATGAAGATTTCACCCTTCATCTGCTCCGCCGTCTTGTCCACAACAAAGACTACATCTTCATATTCTGTTGAAGGCAGAGGTGGGGTTTTTGTTGTCTTCATGTTTTTCGAATAATCGTATATCAAGTCATAGTTTTGCTGACACAAACATTCATTACAGTATGTTCTTGAAATTATTCTTGCTCCCTATCTCATCGCTATCCAGGCGCAATTTAAACTAAATTATCTTCTGTTGTCTGCTGTTAGTTTGCCTCTGCTTTTGGTTTTCGTGTTTGGTTTCAATAAACAAGAAAGCAATATTCTATTGAAAATGTCTGGTAGGCAGCAATGCACTCAAGTAGCCGAACATATACATTATATACTTCATAAAAATGCCCCCCAGTAAGGTAAGACATAACCTAACACAACATAACAATATTACCGGAAGACCGGAAGTTTATTGGGTTTATTGCTAACAAAAGCAACATTAATACTGAAAAAGAACCACAATGTGTTCCACTTAAGAACACATTGAATTATGCATTGTGCGACTATAGCTTTATGAATATCCCTGTCACATTGCCGTTCTCTAATTCCACCATCGCGGGTTAGTTCAGCTGGATCCCAGTGTGACAGAAAGGACGAGCAGAAAGCCTGCTGCAGCCCCCCTCCATGTGGGCTCAGAGACTAGCAGCTCACCGCAAAACTAATCGGTCAAAGTACCACCAAATAACTGTGGCGAGAGAGAGAGAGAGAGAGAGAGAGAGAGAGAGAGAGAGAGAGAGAGAGAGGAGAGAGAGAGAGGAGAGAGAGAGAGATGATGATGATGATGAGAGATATTTGAGAGAGAGGAATAGATAAGGAAGAGAGATACACTGAGAGTGAAATGGAGAGAGGCAACGGAGGAGAGGGGGAGGGAGAAAGTGAGAGAGGAGCGTGTGATGGAAAGAGAAGAGACAGAGGGGAGAACGAGAGAGTGAAAGGGCGAGAGTGAGAGAAGGAGAAACAGTGAGAGAGGGAGATAAAAAAAGTGAGAAAAAAAGAGTGAGACTGAAAGAGAGTGATACAGAGTGAGGGAGAGGTATAGTTTGAGAGAGGGAGAGGTGAGTGAGAGAGAGAGGGGTGAGCGAGGGGGATAGAGTGAGGGAGAGAGAGAGGGGTGAGCGAGGGGGATAGAGTGAGGGAGAGAGAGTGAGAGACAGAGAGGGGTGATTCTGCGGTACAGAATTCCACATTGTTTGATTGGTTCAATCACACAAACTAGGCACCATTAACAGTAATAGTAATAGTTAATAGTTCAACAACACACTCACACACACACACACACACACACACACACACACACACACACACACACACACACACACACACACACACACA
>OMKI01055429.1:0-10759 GCA_900302315.1 Phycis blennoides
CACTCACTCACTCACTCACTCACTCACACACATACACACAATCACTCACTCACTCACTCACTCACTCACTCACTCACTCACTCACTCACTCACTCACACACACACACACACACACACACACACACACACAGATAGAGACACACACACAGAATAAATAGACAGATAGAAGAGAAACCTGGACAGAGATTTACGAGCCGACGGCTGAACTTGTGAAGGGAGGAGAGTGTTTGGATGAGGGGTGTTTAATGTGCTCTGTATCCTCTCGTTTCATTAGCCTCTCGGTGTCTTACTGGGGACCACTTCCACACGGCGTGATGGGGGGGCTGTGGTGCGGCTCATGTTCATTCCTTCACGGGGAAACGAGTTTGGAAAGCAGATCTCCACAGCAGGGAGAGCACACTACACACAACATACTACACACTACACAACACACACTACACAACATACTACACACAACATACTACACACTACACACTACACAACACACAACATACTACACAACACACACTACACACTACACACAACATACTACACACTACACAACACACAACACACTACACACAACATACTACACAAAACATACTACAGACCACACAACACACAACATACTACACACTACACACAACATACTACACACTACACAACTACAGACCCCACTACACTCCGTGATGTAACCAGGTCACACAGGAGATGGTAAAGCCCTCATCCCAGACAAGGAGTTTGATTCCCTCAAACCTTGAGACCACCTCATTCTACAGTTGTTACTCTTCACTGTACTTCCACATGTGTATTACATGCAGATGTTGTTTCACACTCAGTCACGGTGGGACTGAGTGTGAAGACGAGCACTGGGGTCCCAGTACAGCTGGTCCCACCAGTCCATGAACCCAGCAGCCTCCACTAGAGAGCACACCAAGGTCTGGGCCCTGTGTGTGTTTGTGTGTGTGTGTGTGTGTGTGTGTGTGTGTGTGTGTGTGTGTGTGTGTGTGTGTGTGTGTGTGTGTGTGTGTGTGTGTGTGTGTGTGTGTGTGTGTGTGTGTGTGTG
Source organism: Phycis blennoides (assembly GCA_900302315.1). Lineage (NCBI taxonomy): Eukaryota > Metazoa > Chordata > Actinopteri > Gadiformes > Phycidae > Phycis > Phycis blennoides. The sequence goes on from OMKI01055429.1 coordinate 1,046, forward strand.
TGTGTGTGACAGTGATTGATGCTTTATTATTGTTGTTATTTTCGCGTTTCCTGCATTGAAAGGCACTGCTTGAGTGGAGCTACTATTATTATTGTTATTATCATAATAACTATTATTATAAATATAATCTGTGCTTTGGCAAGAGGCGACACAGATCACACATCCTCAGTGACTCACGACTGATTATTCTATATTCTGCTCATGAGGATGGAACAATATTATCACATTCCCTCATATCACCAGCCAGCGTCTCCATCCAGGGTTAGCAAAGGACATGTACTGCAGTCCTACTGACGACTGTTAGGGCAGAACAGACCCAACACACCACCAGCCCTGTGATGCAGACCTACCTGAACATCTCGCCCAGCCCCTTCAGCATGCCCTTCTTGGCCTTGCCCTTCTCCTTCTCCTTGTCCTTCTCCTTGTCCTTCTCCTTCCCTCCCTCGCTCTTCCGCTTGTCCTTCGTCGGCGTCTTGTCCTTCCTCTTCGGCTCGGCGGGCCGGTCGGAGGGGTCCAGGGGCTTCTCGGCCCCCGCCAGAGGGGTGAGGTCGGCCACGGTGGAGACCGAGTCCCTGCCTGACCGGGAGCTCTCCTCCGTGTCCTCCTCCACTGGGGGAGACGGGGGAGGAGGTGGGGGGAGGTGAACAGACATCCTTCACAGTCCTTCATATCTGTTATTATATCAAGCATCGTTTCGTCCTGGCTTCATCTGAATGGATACAAATCCCTCCCGCTGAATGAAACCTGCTATGAGGGAACATCCCAGCCAAAGCTAACACAAGAGGCTGGCTGCTTACACAGTTAACCCAGCAGCTTTGCTAACCTAACTGAATCTAACAAAGCTAAGCTAAGCCAAGAGGCTGGATGGACTCACTGGAGCTAACTAAATAGATTGGCTAAGCCAAGTGAAGCTCAATTATTGAACTAGCTAATCTAACAGTCTGGTCAATGTAACCAAATCTAAACTGACTAGCTAACCATCCTCGAGTCCTGCATCCTGAGTCCTACATCCTCAGTCCTACATCCTGAGTCCTGCATCCTGAGTCCTACATCCTGAGCCCTGCATCCTCAGTCCTACCTCCTGAGTCCTACATCCTACAGAGTCAGTGTTGCGCCCTGGCGCTGTGTGTTAGTCACACTGCTGTCATCCCATGCACCGCTGCTCGTGTATCCACGGGGTTCTGTCAGTCACATGCCAGTCAGCCCTGAGCCCTCAGCAGCCATCGCCGTGGAGACGGGAACGCCATCACACATACCCATGATGCACTGCACACCAACACGCACCATTTGGCAATCAGCGTGTCAACGTCCTCACAAACACACAGTTTCAACTCTACACGGTCTCCCTGTCTCATCTCTGACTTGATACTGACACTGAAGGACAGCTTGGGTGGGAATCGAACCCTGACCCTTCAGCGCGGCGTCCTTACGTGTGTCCATGCCCTCGTCCTCGTCCTCAGGGCTGGGCGCCGTGGCGGCCGGCCGCTCGTACGACTTGTCGATGGCGGCGCGGAAGCTCTCGTTGCAGCCCCGCCCCCTGATGATGCGGGGGCGTGGCCTGTGGAAGGGGAGGTCCCCCCCGCTCAGAGTGACCTCGGCCACGGCCGTCTGCAGGCTCTCCAGGGAGCTGGACTTCTTCAGGCCCAGAGACGGGCCCACGTCCCGCGTGGATGAACCTGGGCGTGGACAGCAAGGTGGAGGTCAGCCACCATCATCCACCCATCATCTACAGAGTCATCAGGACCCTCATGGTCCTCATCCACACCTCCATCTAGCGGGACCTGCGGTCCTCATCTACAGAGTCATCAGGGACGCGGGGCGACCTGCTCCAGGCTCCACCCGAGAGCTAACACAGTCCAACCTTTCTTCTACAAAGACTCAGAGGTGAGTACTTATTGTAAGTCGCTTTGGACAAAAGCGTCTGCTAAATGCCCTGAATGTAAATGCAAGGCGAGTGAACATCTCTCTGTGTGTCAGAGGCAGGTCTGGACACGCTCTGTCCAAGTGAAAGCCCAGCGTCCCAGGCTGAGCGCAACAGCTGGATGATTCTCCACCAATAACCACAACGGCCATCATAACAGTAACACAACAATAACACCAGGATAATGACTCAGCCGCTACACACAACTTTAATCCCAGAGCCACACTCCATACAGAGCACTGGTGTCTCTACAGTCATTATAACTAAAGAGAAAAGCTGTCCGTCTGTGTGACTAAGCTGCGTCTCCACAGAAGAACATGCTGGAGTTTGTTCAGCGAACGGCGTCACCATGAAACTATGGAGGATAAACCAAACAGAAGGTGTCATCTGTAGAGGGCTTCGGCTTCTCTTCCTTCAGCATATGGTTCGGAGAGATGCATTATGGGTAAGATGAATGGAGTGGGGAATCGTGATGGTAAACTTACAGGAGGAGGAGACACAGAGACCGAGACAGACAGAGAGACAGGGAGAGAGAAAGAGACAGAGGGAGTCAGAGGGAGAGACAGAGAGAGAGAGAGAGAGATTAGGAGAGAGCAGATGGAGAGAGAGACAGAGAAAGACAGGGAGAAATGCGGAGAGAGAGCAGATGGAGGGATGGGGATAGCTACACTGTCTTACTCCATTATGTGATGACTCGTGGGCGATACTTATTTGTACATCAATCACTCCTTCGTCAGATTGGCTCGGTGTCAAGCTGAGTGTGTAGACTCACTCGATGACACCATGGGTTAGCATATGCTAACCTACTGCTAACAACGCTAACCCAGGCTAACGCTAACAGTCTGGCAGAATCCTTCTATTTACTATTTAGTTATTTAGCAGACGCTTTCCACCAAAGTGACAATGAATTTAGATTGTAGTCGTCGAGGACCAGTTTGGGATTAAGACGTCTTGCTGTGGGAGGCCTACAGGTAGACCGTGGACACCGGGCATCAAACCCAGAACACCCTCACCACGAGACACTGGCCACGTCCCTCTGTTCTTCTCAAGAGGCTTCTTGGGCGACATTCGGCCTCGTCTCGTGTCAACAAAGGATCACAACAGACCACTTGAGTGCCCCCCCCAGAGCCTGGCGGGGGGTCCGCAGAGCGCGATTCATCGTTACCTCGCCGTGAGTGACGGGGTAAGAGAGCACCACCACAGCATGTGGGCAGTGAAAACAAACGGCGGCCACTAAAGATAACAGGCTGAACTCCATCAGCACAACAACGCCAGGAAACCCAAGACGTGTGCGACCCGGGGACCCAAACAGGGGCGTCCATGACTGCAGAAACACACTCAACAATCTCTGGAATCATCTCGAGGACGACGGAGACTTCCTTTCTGCGTGAGTCGAGGCTTTGCGAGCCACCGGGTTATTTGGTTTGTTGAGAATATGAAAATGTGAGCTGGGTTTTTCCACCCAACTCGCCTGGAGGAATAAACCATAGCTTTGTTTCTCTAAATCCTTCAGTCTTCTCCTCCACAGACCATCCTAACATCTGCGTCCTGCGCATCATGCTAACCAGACGCCAGCTTCCACAGCCACACTCTGCTAGCTTAAAGCGCTCCACAGAGAAACATGCAGGTTTCCTCTCTCTCTGGCGCGGTCTGTGCTCCTCGGTGTCTCTCGGCCATCAGAAGCAGCTCTTCTGTTTAGCGGAGGCAGCAGCGAGAGGACAGCAGATTTGACAATGATGGATGGCCCTCTGTCAGCCAGATACCTTCACCAAGGACACGGAGCTCTCTCTACCGCCCTCGCTCTCTCCTACACACATCACACGAGACACACACAGTCATATACATGCAATCACACACACATCGCCACCCACGCAACCCACACATTCACATGCATGCACACACAGACACATACAACGCCACTGACACACACTCTCTGGTCATGAGGGAGGCTAGGGGGAACCTGATTGGTTGAAGACTTGCTCGTTAAAACACCTGGGCGAGGGTAGAGGGGCCGTGATTGGTCGATCGTTAGCTGGTTAAAACACCTGGGCGTGCTCTTACCTGCGTTGGGGTCGGGTCGCGGGGTGAGGTTAATCTCGTCGGCTACTGTTAAGGGAACAGACAGGTCGGGGGTCGGGGGTCAAGGGTCACATGTTAGTGCAGGAACATTCCACATGCCACATTCCGTCACGGCAACAAGACTTTCAGCGGCGGAACACTAGCCATGCAGGAGAGAGAAGACATGGGGGACAGACAGGCAGGCAGGCAGAGAGACAGACAGAGAGAGGCAGACAGAGAGAGAGACAGAGAGACAGATAGAGAGACAGACAGACAGAGAGGCAGACAGACAGAGCGAGAGGCAGACAGACAGAGGGGAGATGGCAGAGGGGTGTTTGTGTTGACCAGGTGTGTGTCAGGTCTGGAGGAGACCTGGTTAAGCTGTGTGTCAGGTCTGGAGGAGACCTGGTTAAGGTGTGTGTCAGGTCTGGAGGAGACCTGGTTAAGGTGTGTGTCAGGTCTGGAGGAGACCTGGTTAAGGTGTGTGTCAGGTCTGGAGGAGACCTGGTTAAGGTGTGTGTCAGGTCTGGAGGAGACCTGGTTAAGGTGTGTGTCAGGTCTGGAGGAGACCTGGTTAAGGTGTGTGTCAGGTCTGGAGGAGACCTGGTTAAGGTGTGTGTCAGGTCTGGAGGAGACCTGGTTAAGGTGTGTGTCATTGTGCTGAGCAGCTCCCTCCACCTGGTGTTGTGGGCCAGAGCAGCACCACGCAAACCAGGACCAGGCCATTTGGGATGCCCTCCCTGAGCCAGGTCCCCCAGACAGAGCCCACAGCCCCGTGATGGGGGTCCCCCAGACGGAGCCCACAGCCCTGTGATGGGGGACCCCCAGGAGAGCCCAACTTATATAACATAACATAACATTAGTACACGCTCAACATGGGCACTGAGTTTATACCGCCGAGCTCAAGGAAACTTTAATATATCATATGATCAGTCACATCGTAATGCATTACTCTAATTATTAATATGGTAATGTCAAATGAATACATTATTCATGTTTTCTATCATCACAGCTCTGGGTCTATTTTCATGTGACATTATTAAGGTGTGGGACGTCAGACTCAGAAAGGCTGACTTGTACTTCACTGCAGAGGTTTGATCCCCAAGTGAATCCTGATGCAAGGGGTCAGGGGTCAGGGGGCAGTGAGGAGCAGGTGGGGTCAGTGAGGAGGAGTTAGGAGGCATGAAGGAGCAGGTAGGGTTAAGGGGTAACACTAGACTGGAGGTGTAGGTTGTGTATCACTATGTGTGCACTAGTATACGTACATGGACACTGTTTCATAGCGGAGGGATGAATGAATGAGAACACTAATCACACCAACGAGTGATTCAAGATGGAGTCCGGATGGGCTAGCATGTGTTAGCATGAGAAGGGATAGCGACCATTCACACTGAGCTAATTAAACCATGATTAAAGGTATTAAACTGCCATTAAACCATGATGATTAAACTTATTAAACCATGAATAGACTTACTAAACCGTGATTAAACCTATTAAACCATGATTAAACTTATTAAACTGTGATTAATTTGAATCTGTTAATGTAGATGGAGGACATGCAAGCTCTTCCCAAGGTGAATAAATTATGAATTGTATTATTTTTAGATTGAATTAACTCCAATTTACTGCCTAACTAGTGGCACTGAATTAACTAAATAAAGAGTGAGAGAACCAACATAACACTACAGACTGAGAGATTAAACAATGTGAGTTAACCTCCATGACATTAAATCTTATTCAATTATAGAAAATATAGAAGTTATTGAGATGTATTAACTAATCAAAAATGAATATACAAGTCATTCAAAATAAGCAGGAAGAACACGTCTTTAGTGTGGAAAATGCAAGCCCCGCCCACCACTGGCACCGCCCACCACCCGGTACGGCGTGTGAGGGGGTGTGGCCTACCGAGGTCCATGCTCTTGGACTTCCTGGTCTTGATGATGTCCAGCTGCGCCGCGTCCCCAAACTGCTTGGTGCGCTTCTCCGACATGCTCTGACGGCCGAAGCCCTCCCTCTGGAAGGTTCCGTCAGGGTCCGCGTCCCCCGGGCTCGCCGGACTGGGGGAGGAACCACAGGCAGCCGGTCAGCTGGTCAGCTGGTCAGCTAGTTAGCTAGTTAGCCGCGATTCGACAGGGTAGCAGAACATCTTTGATGTACGCTGTACCATCTAGGGTCACTTTTTGTTGGGTTGGTAAAATATCTTTTTTTGAAGGAGTTGGAAGTCTTATTGGCTCAGAGACATTTATTTTGAAAAGGCTGTAGAAAGTAACCCTTATTTTGAAGGGCATCTCGACAGCAGGAGAGGACAGCTGACCGCCCTGCTACGACTTCATTCTCCTAGTGAAGCGCACCGTAAGGGTGGAGGAGGTGAAGGATCACAGGGTTAAGAACCAATGATTCAGAGAAGAAAACCCATCAAGAGTTCCCGCCCACCTCTCATGCTGATTGGCTGGCTCCTTGGCCCAGGGCGGGGTCATCTCTGCGGGGAAGCACATGTCGTCGTGGGAGCTGGAAGAGGATTGGTCGGAGAGGTGGGGCGGGAACAGGGCCGGCCTGTCGTCCTCGATGATGACCGTGTCGTCCTGCGGCATGTTGACGGTGGGGGACAGCTGGTAGTGACCTGGGGACACGAGGAGCACCGTCACCTCACGTCCTGCACCGTCACCTCACGTCCTGCACCGTCACCTCACGTCCTGCACCGTCACCTCACGTCCTGCACCGTCACCTCACTTCCTGCACCCTTCAGCTCACTTCCTACACCTGTCACCTCACTTCCTGCACCGTCACCTCACTTTCTGCACCCGTCACCTCACTTCTTGCACCCTTCAGGTAACTTCCTGCACCCGTCACCTCACTTTCTGCACCATTCAGGTCACTTCCTGCACCCGTCACCTCACGTCCTGCACCGTCACCTCACGTCCTGCACTGTCACCTCACGTCCTGCACTGTCACCTCACTTCCTGCACCGTCACCTCACGTCCTGCACCGTCACCTCACTTCCTGCACCGTCACCTCACTTCCTGCACCCTTCAGGTCACTTCCTACACCTGTCACCTCACTTCCTGCACCGTCACCTCACTTTCTGCACCCGTCACCTCACTTCTTGCACCCTTCAGGTAACTTCCTGCACCCGTCACCTCACTTTCTGCACCATTCAGGTCACTTCCTGCACCCGTCACCTCACTTCCTGCACCGTCACCTCACTTTCTGCACCATTCAGGTCACTTCCTGCACCCTTCACGTCACTTCCTGCACCCGTCACCTCACTTCCTGCACCGTCACCTCACTTTCTGCACCCGTCACCTCACTTCCTGCACCCGTCACCTCACTTCCTGCACCGTCACCTCACGTCCTGCACCGTCACCTCACTTCCTGCACCGTCACCTCACGTCCTGCACCGTCACCTCACTTCCTGCACCCTTCACGTCACTTCCTGCACCCGTCACCTCACTTCCTGCACCCGTCACCTCACTTCCTGCACCCGTCACCTCACTTCCTGCACCCTTCAGGTCACTTCCTGCACCCTTCACCTCACTTCCTGCATCTTTCAGGTCACTTCCTGCACCCTTCACCTCACTTCCTGCACTGTCAACGTCACTTCCTGCACCCGTCAACATCACTTCCTGCACCCGTTACGAGAGAGACTTTATCTAAGAAACAAAGACCCTGCAGGACAGAAACAGTCTCAGAGACACGTGAGGTCAGACTGAACCCAACATGAACACAGAGCCAGGCCAGCAAGGAGCAGGTAGACCGAGGACACTGGGGATCGAACTCAGTACCCCAGCTACCACACTGTCCTATGACCCCACCCCACCAGACACATCAGAACCCCAAAACATTCACACCCTTGGGCTGAGGAGGTAAACCGGAGTGTTGGATTCCTCCCCCGCAGCGCGACAGACGGCCACCACGTCTGACGTCTACACAACATATGTCGTACATGACTCAGCGTGCAGCTTAACATCTGTGATGGATTAGTCAGGCCTGCGCGGGGACCTGCCACCGCCTGGGATGCAAACCAAGCGAGAGTGAGTCTGCATTCACCGGCCTGTTGGGGTTCACTGGCCTGTTGGGGTTCACTGGCCTGTTGGGGTACAGCAGGCCTGGTGGGGTACAGCAGGCGAGCTCCAGGTAGGCTACAGCGAGGACACCTCCCCTGGAGCAGGGACGGACAGCGGGGTGGGCTCTGTACCCAGGGTGTGACCTCACTTCCTGTGCAGAGGGCTCTGTACCCAGGGTGTGACCTCACTTCCTGTGCAGAGGGCTCTGTACCCAGGGTGTGACCTCACTTCCTGTGCAGAGGGCTCTGTACCCAGGGTGTGACCTCACTTCCTGTGCAGAGGGCTCTGTACCCAGGGTGTGACCTCACTTCCTGTGCAGAGGGCTCGGTACCCAGGGTGTGACCTCACTTCCTGTGCAGAGGGCTCTGTACCCAGGGTGTGACCTCACTTCCTGTGCAGAGGGCTCTGTACCCAGGGTGTGAGCCGGGACCGTGAGCTCACTTCCTCCACCCGCCCCCACCATCCACCTCATTACCATACAGGACTGCGTAAACACCTGAGGAGCAACAGTCTCCACCAAGCAGAGTTGTATGAAAATAAAGAAAGGGGCCCTGCAGCCACGGAACGTTCTCTTTGGTAGCAACAGCTTCAGCAGCCAAGAACACAGCAGCAGAGTCCAGCCTCTCTGTGACCCCCAGGTCACGTCTCCTGGAACAATGGCTTGTTGTTGTTGTGGAAAGCCTATGCGGCCAATCAGCTCGCAGGGTTTGGCGGCGGCGGCGGCGGTTCATCAGCTGCACACGCAGCCGAGGGCAGGACAACGGGACGGGCCAACCTTCTGACCACTCAGAGGAGAGGCTCAGGGAGCTGCTATTGATATTCAGAGCAGGAGCAGACTGTGGGAGTCTAATCTGGATCTGAGGACAGGGGGGCAGGAGGGGGGGGGAGAGGTGAGGATGGGAGGAGGTGGAGGAGGAGGGAATGGCAGGAGGTGGAGGAGGAGGGAATGGCAGGAGGAGGAGGAGGAGGAGGAGGGATGGAGGACTTTTCGATTCAGTTCTTTGATTTGTTTTGATCATCATGGGCTCTGAATCCTTGTTTGGCCTTCAGAGTCCTGGAGCCCATCTAAGAGTCCAGGAGCTGTCACTCACACACACACACACACACACTAGAACACATGACTATCTCATGGGTGTGACTGTGTGAATGAGGACCTGAATGAGGACACGGGCAGCATGCCCAGGAGCCGTGTGCTCACACTGACCTGACAACCGTCTCACTGAGGAGCGCCCGCTGAAACACTCCCAAATAAACCAAACAAAGTGAATAACATCAGGGGGAGGAGAACCGGAGGAGAACCGGAGAACACGCTGCTGGTGGTCTGCGGCCCCCCAGCACAGCTCATTAGCATAGCGAGGTCCTAAAGCCACCGGACAGCCAATAGGATGAGCCCTCATATCGCCATGGCAGCACAGAACACTGGCTGCTGCTGGGGATCCGGGGGAGAGAGAGGGAGGGGGGGAGAGAGAGAGAGAGAGAGAGAGAGAGAGAGAGAGGGGGGGGGAGAGAGAGAGAGAGGGAGGGAGGGGGGAGAGAGAGAGAGAGAGAGGGAGAGAGAGAGAGAGAGAGAGAGAGAGAGAGAGAGAGAGAGAGAGAGAGAGAGAGAGAGATGCAGAAAGACAGACTGGTAAGTCACAGTTTTATAGAGAACATAAGAGTCAAGAGAGG
>OMKI01055439.1:0-10459 GCA_900302315.1 Phycis blennoides
AAAACAAACAAACAAAACAAACAACAACAAGGGGGGGGGGGGAGGAGGGGGGGGGGGGGGGGGGGGGGGTGAAAGGTAGAACGGAGGGATGCGGCGAAGAGAGACGTGGAGGAGAAGGACACCTACTGTCGCCGCCATTAGCCTGGATCGTGGCATAGGAGTCAAAGAAGTAAACACGAGGAAGAGTCTGAATGTCTGAGGCGGAGCGCCGAAGAATGCACAGGAGAGGAAAGGAGGTATGAAGGGAGACAGTGAGGGGGGGGGGAGGACAGGAGAGGGAAGGGGGGTGAGTGAAAGGGAGGCACGAGCGATGAGCGTCATTAGTAAGCGGGACGAGATGGAAAGTACACAAGGGACGTAAAACAACAGGAGGAGGAGGAGGAGGAGGTGGAGGAGGAGGTGAAGCAGGACAGAAACAACAGAGGAGATGAAAAACAAGGATGTTAAATGATAGAGAGAAACAAAAGAGAGATAAATAAGAAGTCAATATATTTGCAACCGAGGTCATTAATGCGAAATAGGTTAATACTGAAAAAACAACAAAAAAAAACAGGTCAGATTTTTGGCATATAAGTAGTATGGCATAAAACAAACAATAACATCGTATACTGTGCACCAAAATAAAGAAAAGCCCACGGGGGTCCAGCGCGTGCCCGGGGGCCCGGGTCTCACCCTCTCTCCACAGCTCTGAGATGAAGTGGTCCGAGGACTGGTGCAGGAGAGACGCCACGTTGTCGTTGAGTGGGTCCATGTTCTTCACCAGCCAGTCGTTGGCCTTGTAATCCACCTGGTCAACAATGACACACACACACACACACACATCAGAACAGAGCCCAGCCGTTTGTATTCATTATGTCATAATAACTTTCAGTTGAGATTTTATCCAAAGTGACTCCAACGTGACTTCAAAGGAAAATGGGGTATCTTGCTCAGGGACACGTACGACCGGACTGCAGACATCGGGCATTCGAGGCAATAACCTTTCAGCTGCGAGTCAACCACCGGGCCATTCAGCAGCATCAGTGTGTGGATGAAGCTAGTAAAACGCACCCATGGAACAGCATGAATACATTCAGGAGAGATTCATCACCTTTCCGGCGTAGTGAATGATGGCGAAGTCAGCCTCCTGGCGCGGCTGTCTGGGCTTGAAGAACTTGGGATGGGAGCCTTGTTCGCCGGACAGCTTGTCCACAAAGGACCGGTCCGTTGCCCGGGGAAACCAGCATTCCTCATCCAGCAGAGCCAGGACGCCCGGGGGGTGGGCCTGGGGTGGGACAGCCATTAAATCCACCATGAATGTGGGTTTGTTCAATGCATGTGCCGCTGTGCGCACACTTGGTAATTGGTAATGTCGACAGGGAACCGCAGACTACTCTACCGCCACACTAAATCAACGTGTGTGCGGCTATGCTAAAACGTGCGACCCAGCGACAGGCGTGGCCGATCACATCGAGAATAACATTGTAACTTCTCTGACGTCAGTGTTCAGAACAGAACTTAGACTTGCGAACAATATGCATTAACTAGCACCACTGAAGACCGTAGCGGACGCGCATGTCCCGCACGGCCACGGGAGCACAGGGCGCCGTCTGTGTTTGTACCGGTCTCTCGATGAGGTCGATGCAGGGCTGCAGGTCCAGGCCGAAGTCGATGAAGTTCCACTCGATGCCCTCGCGCTGGTACTCCTCCTGCTCCAGGATGAACATGGTGTGGTTGAACAGCTGCTGCAGCTTCTCGTTGGTGTAGTTGATGCACAGCTGCTCAAACGAGTTCAGCTGAGAGGGGAGACCAAGAAGAACCGAGGAGTCAGACGGCAAGAGACAGGGGGCTGGCCATCCGCTGAGGTCAGCTGGTTAGATTCAATGTTAAGATTGAACTAGACTCCCAAGATTTAACAGGGTTCATGCACGCACACACTCCCTCTCTTTACAATTTGATATCACAGAATGCATAACATTCATACTTAATGCATGCATGCAATTATTCATGGGAGTCTGCCTGAAATGCGGACACCTAGAAAGTACACACAAACCCACCTGGAAGATCTCAAAGCCAGCAATGTCGAGGATGCCTATGAAGGAGGCGCCCTGCCTCTGTCTGCGGTCCAGCGCTCTGTTGATCCTGTGGACCAGCCATCTGAACAGACGCTCATACGTAGCCTTGGCCAAGGCCTCGACCGCGAAGTCTGCCTGGAGACAGGGAGAAAGAGACAACGGGTAAGACCAGCTGCAGGGGGACAGATAGGAAGACAGACCCTAACCCCTGACCGAAAACCCCTTACCTGCTCTTTGGTCTGGGCTTTCTGGACGTACTCCCGTCCTACTTTGATCCTGGGTGTGAGGATGGCTCGGGTGAACTCCACCACACTGATGCCCAGCAGGTGGCACATTTTCTGGGCAGCCGTGTCGTCGGGCATGGAGGCCTGGTCGTGGTTCTTCTCCTTGGTAAAGGAGATGTTCCCAAACTGCAGCCCCGCAGAGATGACCTTTAGCATGGCTGAGGGTCAGACAGAGATAAAAGAAGAAGAGGAAGATTATGACAATGAGGTATAATATGGCAACACACGATGGCGATTTGGGGGGGACCCCCTGTCTCTTACCCAGGGACTCCTCGGGGCTGAAGCCCATGATGGTCATAGAGTCCATGGTCTGGGTGAAGTTATCGGCGTCGCTCTGGCCAGGGATGGGGATGGAGCCCCCGCTCAGGAAGCGGTACTCGTCAGCGTTCCCTAGCAACAGGTCGGCTGTGGAGAAGAGAGGAGAGGAGAGGAGAGATGACCAATCAGGGGATAGAACATGGTTAGTGGGTATGGACTCTGGAGCAATATCCACCCTACACTGTGTTCTAGTAGTTTGAAGCTAGGTGGTACGGATGGTGAGGGGTAATGAACACGTTTACCTTTAGGGAAGAACATAATGGAAATGAGTATTTTCTCATTTTTGATTCTCAATGTGTATGTAGCTAACCCAAGTCCAGTCACCTTTATTGATGCATCACTTAATCACAATAGATCCATAATAGATCAAGACAAGCAGAGGTGTTGCTCATAGCACTAATTATGGGTCTGTTACTTTCATTTACCAAGGGCACGGGTAGTGGACTTCACTAGTTTAGCCTACTAGTGCCCTGGCACAGAAAAATAGCACACCCAATGTTATGCACGACACCTCTGTGAAAAGGGTCTAGTTGAGTCTGGAAGGGCTTCACATTTCATTACATGTATGTATCTCTCTTGCTTTGTGTTCCTCTCTCCTCACCTCTGGTAGCGTCTGAAGCCCCAGACAGCAGCTGGTAGAAGATGTGGAAGGTCCTCTCGTCTTTGGCCTGGCGAATGGCCCGGGACTTCTCCAGGAGGTCTGGGCTCACGGGTCAAGGGTCTGCTATGGGTTTAGTAGGCAGGGCGTCAGGGGGAGTGCTCTATGTGTAACACATACACTATAAACTGGGGTCCGCCGCCTGGACGGTGTGGTGAGGGGTGACCCCAGAACAGGCAGGTTCTGGGTTTACATGAAAGGATACAGGTTTCAATGTTAGCACCGACGATGTATCCAGCCACATCGAAGTTAATACGGATGAATTTACCCTGAAGGGAGAGAACAGAATTAGGTACATTTTATCAATCAATATGCATACGCAATATCAATCACTACTACTACTATTACTACTACTGCTGCATTAATAATACAAATAATAATAATATTAATAATAATAATAATAATAATAATGATAATAACTAATAATACTAAATACAATTATAAAATTATAAAGTTATTGTATTTGTACTACAACTACTACTACTGCCACTAATAATAATAATAATAATAATAATAATATGTATTATTACATATAATGATTATTTAATCATTATATGTCATTCATCATTTAATCATCAATCGACAACTATTGTCACTTCAAGGCTTTACAAGGATGTGAACCCGTCTCACAAATCTTGAAGAGTTGTCATTCTTGACTGTCTTTGCGTTGCCGAAGGCCTCCAGGATGGGGTTGGCCTGTAGCAGCTGTCTCTCCAGCTCCCCCTGGGACACAGAGCACAGGCTGGGTGAGCTCATCTCAGACACCAGACCACCAGACGCGCAGAGGAGACCTCCACGGTCCCTCGCTAGCGTAATGCACCACCGCGGCTCTTTTGATCATTTGTTTTCTTTGCATTTTCCGCAATAAAACAGATGTCGCTAAAGGCCTTGAAGCATTCAGGGAGGCTGGAGGCAGCAGTAGCACACACAACCAGGACTGGGGTAGGTCCTGACATCACCAACACCGCAAAGCCTGACATGAGCTCATCAATTAGTCCATAAGTGATGCCATTAATATTTAAACACAGTCAATGTACACAACTACACACAGCTAGGGATGGGTAGAAGAGGGAAGCCTGGAGCCTCGGTGCTGTGTATGGGATGCAGTTCTATGATGCTAATCATCTACGGTAGCTGCAAGTCTGCTGAATTGCATTACGCTGGCTGTCGCATTGGCAAGCGCAGTAGTGATTGTTGCAGCAGCAGCAGCAGCAGCAGTAGAAGGGCAAGCAGCCACTTTATTGCAGGCGGTTTGTGGTAGCAGGGCTCGCTACGGGAGGTTGCCAAACACACATGGACTAGAATGCCATCAAGCCACATTAGGAGGTACACACACGCACACACACACACAGACACATATGCATGCACCCACACACACACGCACACATATATACATACACACACATACACACACGATGGCGTTTTGATTGATGAAGAGCACAAATATCAAACAATGGGTACAGTGGGTTGACCCCTCTAAACTCCATCACCCGCTGATCAGCGTCCTGGTACCCAGACTGGTGTGCTCACACCCCGACAGCTATGCTAACAGCTAGCCTCAGCAGCTATCCCAAGAGCCCTCATCTCAAATTCCAGCTGAACATTTGTTCCTTCCCTACTGTTCTACGTACAATGTGAATAACAATGTCATCGTTATCATCCATTTGTGAATGGCAGTGTGAAACAAGGATACTGTTTAATTTGAGAACAAATCCTGGAGCATTTGCTGTTGCGTGATGAAGATAAAGCAAACCTAAAGCTGAACACTTTTGCATTTAGCTTTATTCAGATGGGTTGCTATACAGAACTAGCCAATGATGTTCCATATTCTCTTACGTATATATATATATATATATATATACTATGTCATAATAATAATAATCGAGTTAAACGTAATGTTCCAACATGGTAATCCCATCTGAATAAGACTGTAAGTTGTATATAAAGTTGTGAATAAATTGTAAGTAAATAAATCAAATAAAAGAAGTCTCTACGCTGTTATACTCACATAGTGCATACTCTGGGGAGTTAAAAGGAAATTGGTTTTAGGGGGAAGAGGATGGGTGGAAAAAATATACAACAAATGAGTTAAATGGACACAAACAATAAATAACACAATAACAGCAATATAAAAAAAACAAGAACGTCAACAAAACAAGGACTACAAAATTATTTTTTGTGCTTTGTTATTTGAGACCGTTTGTATATTGTCAGTACATTTCAGCAGCTGAAGAATAATTAAGCCCAATAACCAAACACCAAGAAAAGCCGTTTAGATGCCATCTCTGGTATTGCAAACAATTTAATTAGCACAAATGAGTGCCAGGGGATATCAATTATTTGTGGCATCTCCTGCTATCAGTTTCACTGAATCAGTAATAGCCACTGCAGCGCCCTGTATCACCAGAGATGGTGCTGTCTCCGAGGTTTGATTTTTAGGGATTGGTTACTCTTTGAGTCAGCTGTCAGTGGCCTCCATAGCCCAGTCATTAGACGTGAGTTAAAAGTAGAGTAGACCAGAACAGGATAGCACAGGACAGGACCACTTACCCTGTTCACCATACAGCCTCTAGGTAGAGACCTACTACCATCCATCTGAGCATGCAGGAAGGAGAGCAGAAACAGAAAGTGAAACAGGAAAGGTAAGGAGTGTGACGTAGGAGGGAATCAAACCGTATTGAGAATTAAAGAACCAAAACTAACTGATGAGGAGGCTTCATGCACTTAATAAAGATTACATGAGATGTATAGGGACAATTTAGCAATATTGTTTGAAAAAACAGTTGTAAGAAAGACAGGTAGAAGGTGAGATACATGTGTATGCAGATTTCTTAATAAAATAAGATATGTACATTTCGTAATAAAATAAGATATGTACATTTCTTAATAAAATAAGATACTTCACAGTGAATGTTTTTTAATGATTTAGCAGGTGTGGTGATAGACCCAGAGGATGGTACCATACTATAAAAGACAAGGAACACTTGAACTTTCCTGCAAAGTCAGTGCGAAGTCGAGCTATAACAATGCGGCCCAACCCACGTTTTATCCCTGGGTGGACCTACCTGAGAAGATTCCTTGTTTCTTCCTGGAGTTCCAGTCTTGTGGGAGGAGGCCACATGGGCCAGATACTGAATGACTTTCTTAGTGTTCTCGGTTTTCCCTGCACCAGACTCGCCTCTGGAAACCACAACCACACACACACACGCACGCGCACACACACACACACACGTATACATGTAAAGTGTGGACAATCTACTACAATTGTATTTACAAAAGGGGGCCCTCAAAAGAGACAGAAACCCGCAAACCCACAAATGGTGCAGCTCTAAAAGGTATATCCCGAGCAGACTGGAGAGACGGGAACACACGGGAACAAAGGACATACATTCATCAGGCCCGCGGGCATGGAGCCCCGACCCAGCAGGGGAAATCACACAAGGGTGGAACAGAGAGCAGGTGTGCGGGGAGAGTGCGTGTCATAGTTCTCTTACTGTTACAGGGGGACGACAAAGCACTCTGTGGGTCACAGAGACGATGTCACAGCAGAAGCTCTGCACCCCCCCCCCCAAAAAAAAGGGGGTAAAAACCCCAATTCAGTATGAACACAAACTGGGAACTTTTACAATGACAGGAAGCGGCAAGAGAGGAAGGAAGACATGATGACAAAAGCGGGGAGGCAGATGGCAGGCCTTGAGAGAAGTACAGACACAATACAAACAAACACTGATGTCCATGGAAACACACACACACGGACCTTCATTCTACACACAGAGGTAAACACTACTCACGTGCACAGTATTGACTGGTCTTCTCTGTCTGTGAAGGGAAATAGATTGAAAGGAAACAGTCAGGGAAGACAGACTTACCCACTCGCATATGTGCTTTGACACCAGTTCGTCCACCAAATGATAAAAGCGATCTATGTGTTCAGGTGAAGTTACATAGACACTGTGTGGCAGAGAGAAATCATATCCGTTATCATTTCAGTCATGTTTAGCATCAGCCATCTCAAAGTCCTTGACATAGGATCTTGTCTAAGCATGGCCCTTGTTCACAAATAATAACACCAAACGTTATCTGACAAAATGATCTCTCGCTGTTTATCTCTATCCCTCCCTCTATCCCTCCCTCTATCCCCATCTGTCTCGATCTCCTTTCTATATTGCGCCACTTAAAAGCAGTTGTTTTTTTTAATGCTTCTTGCACTTTTTGGGTTTCATTATGCTCGTCAAAAGCACAGGTTGCTTTGGACAAAAGTGTCTGCCAAACAAATGTCACATAAAACCATAACCGCTGTGTCACTAAGCATTTAAGGCGTGTGGATCATGACATTGATCCTTGTACTGAACAAAATCTGATGAAAAGTGTTTTACTTTCCATTAAACTTGTGTGCACACAGCATAACTTGCAAAACAAGTAGTGCCATGGCCCCAATTACAAAAGCCTGCTTCTTCCACTTCTACATTGTTTGTGTTAGTGAAGCACGGTCCATTCAAGCATTGCCTTCAAAAACCGTCGACCAACATCAACTATCCCACCGCCTTTCAGTCTGAACCTGTCTGTGAACTCTTGGTGTTTTCTTATGTGAACCCTTTGTTCGCGGTTGGTACACGCGGTAATTTGGTTAGAAAAAAGCAAGAGTCTGGCTAAACTGGTCTTCCTTCAGCGGCAGCGGCAGCAGCACCCAGCCCTGGTGTCCGCCACAATGGGCTCACTGAGTTACTGGCATTCGTTTTTATTCAGATGTTGCTTTTAGGATTCCCACGCATGCGACCAGAAGGAATTCACACCGGTCCTACAGGTTGGATTTTCTACACATTAACACACCTATAAGCTATAAGAGAGACATGGCAGCAGGGGAGAGAGAGAGAGGGGGGAAGGTGTCTAGATTCCAAGAACGGGAGAAGGAACGGGAGTGGCAGTGACAGCCAAGACTCGTCGTTCTTATCTCAATAATCTCATCCCGATGGCAGAACGTTGCTCAACAGCCCCCATAATGGCCCCCATTCATTTGAACAAAACAGAAAGTTCGGTCACGGCGGTTGGAGGACACGACATCGCCCGTCATGAGTGTCAGCTTCGGCTGTTACATCGGGAAAAAAAAAAGCTGTTGCCGGTGTTCCCTCGCGCCGGCACGCGTTAGCCCTGACGCCAAAGGTCGTCGGGTCTTCTTTCGCGAATACACGCAATTAACAAACGATAACGTCCCTTTCCATACTACTCCGGGAGCAGGTTCGCGGGATCATAAATAACTGGGTGTGCGCGCGATTCCGCGTGATTGGTGAAGGCTGAGTGGCTGATAAGGGGCCGTGTTGCGGTCGATGTTTGTTAGGGGTCAGCAGATAGCGCGGGGGGGCGGGGGGGGGGGTCTGGTGGGTACCTTGGAGCATGCTGCGGTAGGCGGCCTCTGATATGGCGTAGATGTGCGGGGGCATCTCGTGGCGTTTCTTGCCGCGGTACATCTCCACGATGGACTCGGTGTAGACGGGCAGGTTCTTGTAGGGGTTGACCACCACGCAGAACAACCCTGAGTAGGTCTGCGCACACACCCGTACACACGCACGCGGACACACGCACACACACACACACGGAACATAAATGGTACACGCCAACATATACAAACAGTGCACACACACACACACACACACACACACACATATGTGCAGAAAGACACACACCACCCATAATGCATACACAAACACACATACAAACAAACAAGCAATAATAACTCTCTCCCTTGTGCCATTTCTTTGCAATAGTAACCAGAGACGCTCGTACCCTATCCCCCTCACGCACACACACACACGCAGACAGACACACACACACACACACGCACACACACACACACACACAACACACATACACACATACACACAGGAATAACTTTGTAAAACGACCCCATGCCTCGGTCAACCCTTCCCTATCAGTTTCACAGGTGATGCCAGAGTGCTTGAGCCCACAAACTCTACCAGCAACCCCAGGCTTCACCACCGCACACGCAGACACAGGTCTGTCGGCCTATGTGGCCTCAGCCTTTAATACCATTATGTATGTATATTATGTACTGTAATGTAGGTATGTGCATATCTTTGTATGTATGTGTGTGTGTGTGTGTGTGTGTGTGTGTGTGTGTGTGTGTGTGTGTGTGTGTGTGTGCATGTACCGGTATGTGCCTATGTATGCATGAATTAATTAATATTAATGATGATTGAATGTGTGTATTTGTAGGTGTGTGTGTGTATGTATGTGTGTATAGATGATGAATAAATGAATGAATGATGAATTAATGTGTGTACGTGTATATGTGTGTGTGTGTGTGTGTGTGTGTGTGTGTGTGTGTGTGTGTGTGTGTGTGTGTGTGTGTGTGTGTCTGTGGCCGCGCGCGTGAATGAAATGCATGCATTTGTCCGCATGGACGAACAGCAGCCCTGCACTCACGTAGATGAGGCCAGAGAAGTATCTCTCGCGCAGGTTGTGCAGCACCGAGGCCTCGTTGAGGCAGGTCAGGTCCGCCATGTCCTCCACCTTGCTGAAGCGCGGCGGGTTCATCCGCTGCACCTCCTCCCTGGACAGGGTGAGCCTCCTCTGGCTGTCCGTCAGCTCCACCTCCACCTCATCCCCGCGCTCCTCCCGGATACTGGCCGACTGACATATAAATAAATACATAAATATATAAATATAGAGGGGGGGAAAGGGGGGAGGACAATGAGATAAATAGAAACATTGAGCGGGAGAGGTGGCGAGAGAGGTGGGGGAGTGGAGGAAAGTAGGAGAAATAGAGGGGGGGGGGGGGGCGGGGGGGGGAGGGGGGAAAAGGGGGGGGGGGTGGAAAAAGGGGGGGGGGGGGAGTGGGTGTGTGGGTGTGTGTGGGTGGGTGGGTGTGGGTGTGTTCGTGTGTGTGTGTGCGCGCATGTGTGTGTGTGTGTGGGTGCGCGTGTGTGTGTGTGTGTGTGTGTGTGTGTGTGTGTGTGTGTGTGCGTGCGTGCGTGCGTGCGTGCGTGCGTGTGTGTGTGACAGAGATCCGACCCCGGAGCAGTGTTGATGGTGACTTTGGTGGAGAACACCTCAGCGACTAAAGAAAAGGGCACAGACAGAATCTGTGGAGGATAATAAATCCAATGTTCCTCCTGTTCCTTTCAACA
>OMKI01055455.1:0-12052 GCA_900302315.1 Phycis blennoides
GGCGGGGGGGGGGGGCAAAAAAAAAAAAAAGAGGGGGGGGGGGGGGGGGGGGGGGGGTCTCTTCCTGAACTAAAGTTCTGAATGGTTTTAATCACTTTGAATGTACATTATACAGGTGTGGATGCCTTGGCAATATCAGATTATTGGCATTTCCCTCATTTCTATCTATTATAAGTCACGGGGAAACTTTCCATTTTCATTCCGAACATGAGCCCAGCTAGGAATGAATGTACCGAGTGTTGCCATTGATATGAAGTTGCATGTGACACACATTGAGGTGCTTTGGTGTGCGTGTGTGTGTGTGTGTGTGCGTGCGCGCTGGGCAATCTTTGGGAAGAAGCTTTGTGAATAATGCCACTCTATATGTATATTTTTGATTCCCTTGGAGAATTAAAACTTTTTCCTGTGGTAAGTCTGACTGTTTGCTGGGGAAACACAAGTAAAAAAATCAGATTTAAAAAAAACAACATTTTACTATCAATGTTAACGTCTTAATTATGAAAATATTACAATAGCGGAGTGCTTTGAACAAATGTTAAATAAACAGAATTTTTACAGTTTTACATCAGGGTTGAACTTATACTGGCAAATGAATGAAAAGGTTTGCCTGTTAAACATTCGTAGAGTAAGTCAAGACTTAATGAGCAGAGGATGAGTATGAGGTCTAGAGCTGCTGGTATAGTCATTGACTGGCGCATAGTTGTAAAAATTTCTAAAAAATACAACCCCTAACTAATTTTTTAAAATGAAATAAAAAAATTAAAAGTGCAATCTCACAACATACAAGGCTGAACACAAAAGGTGCGAGGTAACAAACACTGATTTAAAAAGTGTTTCCACAAAGTATAAATCAGAGTAGGGCTGGGGCGGGGCAGCACACACATCTCAGCCAGCAAAATGTTAGCAGAGCTCCAAAAGCGGACCACATGGCAGCAGAGTTAGCACCCACCCACTCCCCGCCGCGTGGGGAAAGACCACAGTACCTACTTTGAATATCACTTTGAAAAATACTGGCTTCGCTCAAATCTAGATTATAAATGCTGTCGGGGCTGGTGGAGCTGCTGTGGGCTGAATGGCAACAGATGAGGAGGTGGAGGTGGTGGTGGTGGTGGTGTCATCACAGCCGGTGTCTATGCAGGACGCTCTGCAGGTCCTCGGGCAAGGAGGCGGCGATGGTCTGAACACAGCGCTCCAGTTGGGCCAGGGCCCCCTCCCGCACCGACAGCTGCTGCCTCTGGGCCTTGGTCTGTGGGACGCAACCAGCAAGCGTTAGCCCCTGAAAGACGGTTGACCCGCGGGGTGTCCAGCACCTGATGGGAATGGTTCTTGCGGCCCCGCGATACCGTCTTCCGTCACTCAGCGGACGAGGCTTCTGCCCCAGCTCCGGCGCAACAGATGCGTGCAAGCGAAACGAGCATGCATCTAGTGTAACGGCCAACGCGTTGACCAGAGAGGGCCGTCCGTCTGGCCTCGCGAGGCGTCTGCACAGCCTCGTTGGGAAGCCTGGCGTCCGTGCAGAGGGCACAGAGTAGCCACTGCCATCGCGATGCAGGGTTAGTGCCGGCTCTCTTCACAAAATGAGAATGCGTCTTACCAGCTTCTCCCTCAGCTTGAGAACCAGGTCCACGACTTCCACCTCAGACTTGTCCTTGGTCCAGCCCACAAGATCCTGAGAAGAAGGCGGTCGCGTGACATGAAACAGTGGGGCTCATTATCACCGCACGTTTTTCAATGTGATGAGCATATCACGGCTGAATATCAGTCATGAAATTGCAAAAAAATAAAAAAAAATAAAAGTTTTTTAAAAATCACACTGATAACCAATAACAACGTGTCGCTCACCGCGTCACACACCGCCTCCAGGTGCAGACACTCTAGCTTCTGGGTCATCTCCCTGCGGCGTAGACGGTACCAGCCGTCAAAGTTGGGCGACCTGAAGAACCTCCTGCGGGGGGGGGGGGGCAGCCACGTACAGCCCGTCAAGAGACGACAAGACGACACAGACGCACACAGAGCGGCGACCCGCGTGAGGAGAGACAGGGCCAGGCGGGTGCTTCTCACCTGTACAGTCCCATCCAATCCCCTTTGAGCATGGAGGTCAGGTGGGGTCCGGCATGTTCCAGGGTGGCCATGAACTCCTCCTGGCTGAAGGGGCGGATCTGGGGCGGAGTCTGAAATACAGGAGGCGTGTGAGGGCTGCAAGTGGGGGAGGGGTTAGCTCCGAGTGTATTTTGTATTCTATGATTCATTGTCCCATGATGATTATGTATCTATTTTTTAATTTGCAATTTTTTAATTTCACTTCTCAATGCGTCTTTCCCCCTGAATACATGAGGGTTTTCATTGATGGAGTGCTGAGGAACGGTATGGGAGGTTGTTACGGCCGTAACAAGGGTTACGGATGAAGGGTTTAAAACAGTCGTTGATTGTGTCCCTGTGATTGGCAGTTTTTGGGGAATTTAGTTCTGCTGTTATTAGTCCTATTCCTTTAGGAGGAACAGGCTGCTCGTCTTTCACTCGTCTTTGCTCTTTGTGTTTAAGTGTTAGACAATTTGCGATGACGTGCCCAGGTTTATGACAATAAAAACATTGTCTCTCCTCCTTCGGGTAATTATTACTTATGGGTTTTACTTCTGAACCCTTCCTCTCAAACCCACCCCTCTCAGCAGTAACACTTAGGGCTTGAGGGCCAAATGCAGCCTTGTGCGTGAGCACGTATTCATCTGCTAACACGGCAGCACCAGAGAGGGAAGAAACTTTCTGTTCATTTAAGTATACTACGATTCGATCGGGCAGACACCTTTTAAATTCCTCCACTAACAACATTTCCCTCAGGTTTTTGTATTCCGTCACTTTACAGGAGGAACACCATTTGTCAAACAAAGTTCCCTTTTCTCTGGCGAACTCAACATACGTACGGCCCGCCGATTTTTTATAATTCCTAAATTGTTGGCGGTACGCTTCAGGAACCAACTCATATGCACGGAGGATGGCTGATTTTACTTCTCATAATCTAGGCTCTCTTCCACCGGGAGCTCGGCCACGGCATCCTGAGCCTTGCCATGTATCTTGCACTGGATCAACAATGGCCAAGCCTCGCTGGGCCATCGCAGAGCAGAGGCGATGCGTTCAAACGTTGAAAAATACGCATCGACCTCCGTCTCCCTAAATACAGGGACCAGTGCAATATTCTTGGCAATCTCGAAGCTGGTAGGGTGTACGGATGGTAAGGAGGTGGAAGGAACTGCATCTGCCCCCACGCGCCCCGGCGTCTCCCTCTGAGACGCCAGCTCCAGCTCGCGGAGGCGCACAGCCTTGTCAGCTTCTATCTCAAGCCGCTTGATGTCTAGCCTGAGCTGAGCCTCTCGGTTCTGGGCCCTTTCCTCGGCCTCAATCCTGAGGCGGGCGAGGCGGACCTTCAACCGGCCCTCCTGCAGAGAACCTGTGCTCACCGATGAGAGGGGATCATATTTAGGCAAGGTGTAGGGAGTTTTGGGTGGCTCCCCTGCCAGTACACCTGCCCTCCTGCTCGGGCAGGAGGCGCCCCTTCCTCTTCCCGGCTGCCCTTTCCTCCAAGGGTGCCCAATAGCTCAGCCTGCTCCGGCAGCATGACAAGCTTTCTTTCCACCAATTCCTCCAGTACCAACCCTTGTAGATCCTTTTAAAAAGGACCTGCCGTGGATGCCCCACGCCAAAATGAGCCGCTATTTGGACTAGCTCATCCTTCCGGCAGCTCCTGAAGCTCTCATACGACGGGTTTGCTAAAAAAAAAAAAAAAACGCAAATCAAACCCTGCCGCCGTACCCCCAACCTATAACCCCCCAAATGATACGAAAAATAACCACACGATCCCGGGACCCCTTTAACGGGTAAATAATCCCGGACGAGCCCCCACGTATGTTACGAACCCTTAGCTCGCCAAGGGAAAAGGGAAGTAACACACAACCGGTGTCTGTGGTTGGAATATTTGACAGTGAGTTTATTATTAGTATTGAACAGATGGTGGTTAAATTATAAGGTACGGAAGGAAGTGGGTCGCTTGGTGCCGTCAAAGAAAAGAAATCAGGATAACAAAAGGAGCACGTCTAGAACGGAAAACAATCACTAACATAAGAACTACCGATGAGTGGTCCACGACCACAAATCGAGTAGTCCTAAAACAAAACTAACTACTCTAACTATAGGGAAAAACAAAAGTACAAAAGACCAGCACCCCTTAGCCTAGTGTATCTAAACAAAAGTATAAATCCTAACGTGTGGGGGTGCAACAAAGATCAGTAGAAATGTGCTCTTACCCTGCGACCCAAATCTGGAAACACACACACACACACAAACTATCACGTTGTATAATACGTCTAACATAGGAAACACTCTCGTCTGCAATCTAAAGGTGTCTGCCCCTGTTTGTAGGGTAGACTGGTTTTTATGCGCTTCCCCTCCGCTGTCGCTCTCTGGTTGGCGGAGCCCCGCACCAATCAGCCGCCGTGGCTAATCAGCAGGTGGAAGGACCCGCCCACTGGAGAGGCTCTGCTGTAACATAGGAGGGTTAGCGCACACAGAGGCAGAGGGAGACGAGGCCAACATCTGACGGCCGTAACTTGGTGATAGAGGGTACCCCTGTTGGATGGTTACCTGCTTGGTGATAGAGGGTACCCCTGCCAGCCCTATTTGCTGACCCCTTACCCTGATCCTGAGCCCGGCCCGCAGCAAAGCCTGACCCTAAGCCTTCGTCGGCTTAGGGTCACCCCAGAAAGGGCATGTGGCATTATTGTGGCATGTGTGATTCGTCACAACATTGCCACAATTAGAGAACAATGTCCTCCTCAACCAGAGAATGATTCTGAAACCCAACATCCTGACCACCCAGTTGACACACAGGACGGAAGAGCAGTCAGAGACACAATATGCCACCATCACTTCTGATTAACCCATCACCTGCCCACTGCCCAATAAAGACTAGATAAGTATTTATGAAGCTTCATTTCCTGCAAGTACAATAATCATTTTTTTTTTTTATGTTGTTCAAACAGGTAAACTTATCCACCTGTGGGCATCCCACCCACCTTTAACTGATGTTTTAGCAGTTGTATTTCCATTTTAGTCTTCTGCATCATCAGCCTCATGTGGTCCATTTCTACATTGGATTTTTCAATTTGTTTCTCCAAGTACACCTTGTACAGCAGTTTCACAGAACACACAAAAAAAAAAAAAAAAAAGACATTGAATTTCACAGTGCCAGGTCCATTTAGTTTCATTGCAAGTCATGGGCCGATGTCATGGGACAACATCTTACTGAGGTAAGTTGTGCTGTGGAGGTGGATGGACCCTCTTCCTCATTGTCATTTCCAGCATTGCTCTGTTAGATGTTATTGTTAAGGTATAAAGCTCAATAGGCCTCTGTGTATCCTCCCTCTCTGTGGCAGCTGACAAGGTGTCTTCATCATCCTCCGGTAACTTGACTTAAAGTAACTTTTTTTGTTTTCAACCCATTATGAAAAAAATCAATTATTAACAGTACTTACAACAGCATGAAGGTCTGTTATGGCAGAAGGCTCCACCAGACAGATTACACCATCAGTAACTGGTAGAAGATGACGAACTGCACCCATAGGCCACATCACAATTATTATGAGGTGTGAAGGACTAAGAATCTGAAAATTAACAGCAGTCAATTTGAAAATTGTACTGCTAGAAGAAAGTGTGCCGGGTTGTGTCTAAGATAGATCAGTGGGGGTCACTGAGCCAACAAATGGCAAAAGGATGAATGTATATAAATTAAGTTAAATTCAGTCCAGTTAATTAATTTGAAAAACGAACCTCTTATGGCCCTTGTGTCCTGGGGGATGGTTGGATCTGATGACGTTCCCCCAGAGATGCCCTCAGCAATAGGTCGCCCACTGGTCTGACTGAGGGCCATCTCCTCAGACTCTGAGTGGTGGTGGACCCCCACCAGTTTTTCAGGCCTCAGCCTTTTTTGTATTGGCCATAATGGAGGTCAAATTTGAATAAAGGCATTTAGTGTTGCTTTAAAATAGACAATATTAAATACTGGCAGTGTTGAGATTTTTTGGCTTAGAAAATTTCACTAATTACTTAAATGTATCACATGTTGAATGTAGCAACTTAGTGTTGTTTAATTAGGCAGGGTCAACAACATCATTTGCTTTCATTTCAATTGCTTGAAATGAAATTATACCTTACCTGTTTGAACTACATTTTTATATTTAATCTTCAAATGCTGCCACTTACGTTTTGTGCCTGTTGGGTCGTACGTACATACAGTAGGCTATATAGGTAGATAGATATCTACATCTATGTATGCATTAATATTGAAAAAGTGGAACTATCGAGATAAAACTTGTGTTTTTCAAGTAATACTCACGCATTTACTCGGTCAGCAATTTTCTGCAAAGCCTGCTCACGTTCTTTTGCAGCCGCTACTGTGTTGCTTTTTTTTCTTAAATGTCATCTCATATTCTGCATATGCAGTCATTAATATTTCTAGCTCCACTGGGGAGAAATAGAATCGATCCTTTTTTCCTCCTGCTGCCATTGGAGGAATGTACTCTCGGTGTTCCATTGATGCAGGCTTTATACTCTCCTCATACAAGAGCTTTACTCAGGCTGAACATACTCAGAGTTGATTGAACTTATTGTTATCACCTGTTCCGAAACCCAAAACCCACGAGTTTAACAGCTCAAGAGTAACTCAAGCCGGCGTTCAGGCTTAGACTCAGAGTTTGTTAAGCCTGCTTCCTGAAACGGGCCCCAGCTCATGTAGAAGGCAATAGTTACGCCAATGTTCTACAGACTGCATCATATTAAAACATACGGTTAATAAACTACAATGAACGTTGACAAATATTCGTGTTAAGGACCATCTGTGAGTGACACTGCCCCCTGAAGCTTGAACAAATCTTCCACATGCACAGTTATAAACTGTAAAAACAAGCCTGCGTCATAAAATTTAACAAATACAAAGCCATCCCACCAGGCACAGACATGATTGACCATGAGGGGCCCCAAAGGGGGGCCCCCCATAATCATACCCTACAATCAAGTCAGTCGGCTCGTCAAAACACACGTGTGTAACAAAGTGTGGTGCTTTGAAACCCAATGCTACATTCTACATTTACATGAGCGTGTGAGGAGACAGAAGCAGCCTAGTGTGCGCGACGCAGAAAGCCACGACAACACGCCTCCTCTGCAGCCAGCAGCCAAAACAAAAGACTACTTCAAACCAACTCAAGGAGTAGAAATACGGTTACTCACCGCGGTGTTCCTCGTTGAAGCTCTTAGCGTGTTCAGTCAACCGCGCGCACACAAAAACAAACAAGCCACGGTGGGTCCGTTTAACTAATGGGAGTTCAGTAGTGACGTCAGAAGACTCATCCAATCACAAGTCTTCGGCTTAATGACGGAGCGGCGGGAGACACAGGTGAACACAATTAAGAGCTAATGAGAACGAACGCGCTGTGATTGGCTGAGAGCGGAGAAGCTCTCGAGAACGAGGATTGACCACGTGCAGAAGGACATGTTCGTTTATTATTTTCTTACGGTTGAAATTATCTTTTTTCTTTATAATTATAATTATATAAAGAAAAATAATTGATTGATTATTCAATTCCGAAATGGAACATGACATCGGTGACGCATGTCAGATAGATATGTCAAAAACATGCAATAATGTGTGGTTTTGGTAAAGGTATTACGTGTGTTCAGGAATGCAAACAAAGTCCCTGCATTTCACCAGAGATTGAACACACCTTTTAATGTCAGACCTCCCAAGGACTTACATAGGGCTGAATCTGAAGCTCAAAGATCTACTTTGTTCAAATAAAAGTCCTATCACACAATCATTTGAAAGCAATAATAAAAAAAAAAACCTGTTTTCACTTGACTGTGCTATTGTACAATAAAAGTAAGTCACACAAAACAATAAGTACTACATTTGATGATGAACATGTAAAAGCCTGTAGTGCTTACATAAGACTGCATCATGGGGTTTTCTTGTTGCAGATACTGTTAGTGTAGTAGTGTAATATCCTTAACCAACATAAATATACCCTAACCTAGGCTAATGAAAATATTTTTTTGCCATGTCTTGCATGAGAAACACACACACTTTCAACACACACACTTTCAACACACAATGAAAATATGTCCCAATGAATTACTAAACAATGACCAAATAACCATGACTAACTATTGACCAACTATTTCAATGCTGCTATGTTCCAATGATGGCAATCCTTGCGATGTAACAGTACAATGTACAAGCTCTTAAATCTAAATCCTTCAAGATTAATAAGGATTGCTGCCGAGTGATCTTCTATTTCACAAACCCACACAGGAGCAGGACAAAAATATCCTGTAGCAAGAATAATAGGCTCAAAAGAAGGCACCTCTCATAGGCCATATAGGCCTACAATAACATACAAAAACATAGTAAAAAAAATGAGGCAGCAGAATAATATACAGTCTCCAGGATTTGTAATTCACACTGCATTAAATCTCATTACATGTCTGCAACGTGTAAATGCTCAACTCTTGTAGAAAAGTGAGCAAATACCAAGTGTGTCATACGTGTTTGACCGCTCCAGGTTTTAATTACACTTCTTAGCCGGGACATTTGGTGTTACAAGGATCACCAGACTTGAAAAGTCCATAAACACTGACGAGTGGAAACATGGAAAGAGCTCCCAGCATGGAGCCCAGCTGCACTACTGCCCCACACCACACGAGGGCGCTGTGGCCCTCGTCCCGCAGAATAACGCCAATAATGACCTTCACGTAGGACAGGGTCAAGACAAACAGGATCCAGGAAATCACCTGCCAAAACAATGGTCATTTTGTTACACGTCTGTGAAACATTAAAAATGTAGAGTCCTAATCTTCAAGCGGGTAGTAATTTGAATTGCAGAAGAAAGGTTTTTTAAGAAGCCAAAATATAAGATTTCTTAACTACTATTGTACATTGTTTTATCATTGCAAGTCCAACTATTTTTAATCATTACAAGTACTACTTACTATGACAGCAACACCAGACGAAGTGTCAACGAGTGGAGGACATGGACTGAAGGCAGCCACTGCCATGATGTAAGCCCCGAAGCCCGTTCCCAGCACGGTCAAAAACAACATGAACACGAGAGACCTGCAGGACAGAAACACGCCAAATTCTGAATTAACCACCTTCCTTATTATAACGTACACGTTGTCACAGGTCAACAACAATTCTCACACACACACACACACACACACACACACACACACACACACACACACACACACACACACACACACACACACACACACACACACACACACACACACACACACACACACACACACACACACACAAATAAATAAATAAAATGGTATGGTGGATAAAGAAATAGCAGAAAATGGCTAAAAAGGCTAAAAAGAGATCCACGTTGGAGCCTTGTGGCCCCAGCAGGGCGTACCGTATTGGTGCGAACATGGCAATGAAACAGGCCACCGGGTTGGCCACGGCGGCCATGCTGGCGGCCAGGTGATACGCCTGGTTCCCGTAGGGGAGACAGGAGTAGGACTGCACCGACGGCAGCACGGCGTTGGTCAGCGCGTTGACCCAGGCCAACGCGATGAAGATGAACACCACCTGGCCCCGGCTGTACGTGCCCATCCCAAAAGAGCTCTTCCTCTCCCTGGCGGGGGGCTCCAGGCGGCTGATCATGGGCCTCTGCTCGGGCGACTGGCTGTGCAGCGACAGTCCCTGCTCCCGCTTGTCCCTCGACGACTCCTCGCCCAGGTACCGGTGGTCCTTCCTCTCCCGCACCACCGACGGGTGGTGGTTGAGCAGCGCGAAGGCCACGAGACACACCACCATCATGGCGCTGAGGAAGATGAAGAACACCTGCGCCGAGAAGTGGGCCGGCTGGTAGACCGCCTGCAGCTCTCCCCCGCCGCCGCCGCCGCCCGTCGAGTTGCCCAGAGGCCCGTCCGCCGCGCCGGCCAGGGTGGCGTTGTGACAGTGGACCAGCCCCACCCCCTGGATCAGCGCCACCAGCGCGGGCACCAGCCCGCTGAGGCCTTCCCCGACAAAGTACGTGGTGAGGAACTGGGGTCCCAGCCTCATCATGAAGGGCAGGAAGGTCACCGAGGACGTGCAGTCCACCACGGACAGCAGGAAACTCAGCACCAGCAGGGGCACGCTGCGCACGTCGCCGGCGAACGTCACGGCGTGCTTCCAGAAGAAGGCCAGCAGGAAGGTGGCCACGATGCCCAGCACCACGATGCAGTAGATGACCGGCCGCTCGTCCAGCACGCCCGGCCGGAAGCGGTGCATGAGGGTGATGACGAGGGGGCCGATGTTGGCCATCTGGATGATGACGGTGAGGTAGGACGGAAGGTACCACCCCTCCGGGATCTCGGGGACCATCAGGGGCAGCTCCACCCACATGCCGTTGATGGCCACCCACGAGCCCATGCCGAAGAGGCACGCCAGCACATGGGTGAGCAGAGACATGGTGTGTGTGTGTGTGTGTGTGTGTGTTGGAACAGGCCTCTAAACAATGGTTATCTGAAAACACAAATACGAGAGAGTCAAAACAAACTTGGGTCACAAATTCAACAAGAACGAAATATTGACACAGCTAAGCACACGCAGAGAATATGAATAAACACATTAGCAAAATGGCATGGGTTTGATAGCGAGCACATGGCTGAGTAACTGGGGTCTGATTGGTTGTCCACTGTGTGTCATAACCGTTCTCCTTCATTCCCTCACAATGAGTGAACTTTGACACACTAACACACTTACCCCACAAAAGAGTCATGTGGGATGTAAAACCACACACACGCGCACATACACACACCAACACTCCTATTCAGCACGATTAATATCCAAGTGGTACTACCTAAAGATTTCATTCAAGGCATTCCATGTCAGAAATGAAACAACACAATAAGAACATTTTGAGTTCGGAGGCATTCCAGTTAACTTGCCCCACTATTTCACGTCTCGTTTCAAGTTAAATTCTCCACAACAACCTCCATTCATATCCCCAGAGCCTGCTGTTCATCCTCTTACCTTCGCCACAGAGTGACCAGGAAGAGGATGCTCTTCCGCTTCGATATGTTCCGCTCAGAAGAAATATCTCACTCCATGTTGGTCAGCGCATTGCCACTGGTCAGGAGTGCTGCTGCACATGTTTGTATAACCCCCCTTGCCCCGCGACACATACAACGGACACACACGACACACACTCACACGGTGTCCGGTTGCTCCCCAGTGCACCTGATGAGCGAGGAAGAACAACGACGCATGCGCACTGTTCCTATGACGTGAGGACACGCCTTCTGCTACCGGAGCCGGCGTGGGGTCATATACAACGTTTCGTCCTTCGTAGTCGTATTGATTTGCCAGGAACAATTAAGAAATAACACAATTGTGTCAGATACAAGTGCTGACGAGACGAGTTGTTGCGATGGCTCCGTGACAAGGAAATAGGTAGGAGGAACCCGTGCAGCTTAATGTGGCGACACCGGTGTGACCACATGCCAAGCGCTCCTTTTACTTTCTTCAGTGCTCAACGGTGTCCGGTGGGGTGGGGCTCAGAACGAGTAGCCCCGCCCTCTTCCGCAATCTCAGCCAATCAGAGGGTACTATGAGCTCAACCACAGAATGACCTTCGTGTGTGTGCGTGTGTGCGCGCGCGCGTGTGTGTGAGGCCTGGGGATAGTACACGTAACAGCGGACGTAGCTCTGTGAAATTTGGGATTTGATCAGCATGTGTACCACGCACTCTCATCCTTTCTTCATCCTGCTTATTTACAGCTCACTTTGGAGTTATTCCTTGATCACCAGTGTTTTCAGTCAGTGTTCATGTGTGTCAACCTTGAGGGACACACACACACACACTCTCTCTCTCTCTCTCTCTCTCTCTCTCTCTCTCTCTCTCTCACAAATGAAACTCGAAATCGGCTTGCTTGAATCAACACCCATGAGTCCCATCAGCTTATCTACAAGGCTGTTCAAATAGTCACAACAGTCTCTTTCCGAAGGTCTTTC
>OMKI01055471.1:0-10717 GCA_900302315.1 Phycis blennoides
CAGATGCAAGGCTCCGGCACAGGTGCCTGGTTGGAGTGGTCACACGAGGCCGAGCTGGGCTAGGATCTTTTCCATCTCCCCAGCTGAACACAAGGGGAAGGACGGGCGACGTCTTGTCCAGGATGAGGTGAGAGCAACAGTGGAGGAGTCGAGAACCTGCAAGGCTGTGGGAATGAAGCAACAGGGTGCTTGGACAAGATGGGAGAATGCAGTTGAGAGGAAAGTGACCTGGGCAGGCTTTGGAAAGCTGAGCCTCAACGCATCAAATTCCTCATCCAGGCAGTTTATGATGTGCTCCCAAGCCCCTCAAATCTGCACACATGGGGCATAGCAGAGACACCAGCATGCCCACTGTGCTCCAAGCGAGGAACCCTGGAACACATCCTCAGTTGCTGTACAAGGGCACTTGGAGATGGACGGTACAGGTGGAGGCATGACCAAGTCCTTAAGACCATCGCGGAAGCCATTACCGCAGGACTGGCATGGGCTAAACAGTTCCGCCCCTCCAATAAAACCATCGCCTTTGTCAGAGCTGGGGACAAGCCCACCACGGCCAGAAGAACATCATCTGCAGGCATCCTGACGTCTGCAAGAGACTGGCAGTTGTTGGTGGACCTTGAAAGACAGCTGAAGTTCCCCAGCCATATTGCAGTTACCACCCTGCGACCAGACATTGTCCTCGTGTCTGAGTCCACCAAACAAGCAGTGCTACTGGAGCTGACAGTCCCGTGGGAAGATCGCTTGGAAGAAGCCTTTGAGAGGAAGCTCTCCAAGTACGCAGGACTGGTCAGCGACTGCCAGCTGGCTGGTTGGAGAGCAAAGTGTTTCCCTGTGGAGGTTGGTTGCAGAGGATTTGCAGCCCGTTCCTTGGCCAGAGCCTTCAGTAGTTTAGGCATCGATGGAGAGAGGAGAAGGAGAGCCATCCGCAGAACCACGGAAGCAGCAGAAAGGGCCTCAAGATGGCTGTGGCTCAAAAGAGGAGATCCATGGAGTCATGGTAGCTAGCTAGCCGTCTGGACACAAGCCGGGACTTGATCAACCCCGGCTGGGTCACCTGGAGGAGGGCGTATGATAGTTGAAAGACCCGAAACGTCCAGTGAATCCAGGAACATCACTGATGATGTGTCCAGACTAGGCATCAGTAGATGTATGTACACAGCTTATGAAGTCACTATATCGCTATTTACACTTTTAAATAGTTTCTTATGAAGTCACTATATCACTATTTACACTTTTAAATAGTTTCTTATGAAGTCACTATATCACTATTTACACTTTTAAATAGTTTCTTATGAAGTCACTATATCACTATTTACACTTTTAAATAGTTTCTTATGAAGTCACTATATCACTATTTACACTTTTAAATAGTTTCTTATGAAGTCACTATATCACTATTTACACTTTTAAATAGTTTCTTATGAAGTCACTATATCACTATTTACACTTTTAAATAGTTTCTTATGAAGTCACTATATCACTATTTACACTTTTAAATAGTTTCTTATGAAGTCACTATATCACTATTTACACTTTTAAATAGTTTCTTATGAAGTCTATTACTATTCACACTTCTAAGCGGCTTCTTACGAAGTCTCCTCTGTTAAGTGGCTGCATTACAACACAACATGGATGTGTGGTGAACGACACGCCATGTCGGGATACGGCAGAGGTGATGTGGTGTCATGTTCTGTCTTATCTGTAGGTATGTTTACTTTAGTTTTAGTATTAGGAATGTCTTGTCCTCCATGCTGTGCCTGTGCACTTCATCTGTTTCACCGTGGGAGGGTGAGAAACGTCCTCTCGATTCCTTTGTATGTCTTGCCATGTGAAGGAATTGACAATAAGGCTACTTTGACTTTTGACTTTTTGACTTTGATGCGATGTTGCGCTGCACCTGAGGCGGTGCCGATGGTGTAGTCAGACGACGGCCCGCTGGTGGGCTGCCTGTCCCCTCTCTGGATCTTGTGCCAGGCGTAGTCAGAATCCACGCCCGCGGACGACCACCCGCAGCTTATGTCTTCGTCGAAGGTGCATGCGAAGCTCTTCCCGCTGTAGCCTACAGAAACACAAGAGGGCCCTGGTTCACCCAGCGCTCGTCTCTGGGCCATCTTGGTTCTAAAGGCTAGCAGGGTGAAATGAATGTACACTTGTACATAAAGGGTAAAGGGGGCATTTAGCAGACGCTTTTGTCCAAAACGACTTACAGTCAGTACATTTGTGGGGTTCGACATGTGGACAGTTGGAGGAGGGGGGGGGATCAAGGGGACCGAACCACTGACCCTATGGTTAGGGGACGACCCGCTCTGTCCACCCGCTCTACCCACTGAGCTACTGCCGCCCCATGAAGGTGTAATTCAATTGAGGATCCTCCGTTTACCACCTGGTGAGCTGCTGATTAGTGGGAAGGCCCACCCTTGTGGGTTTAAGGGTTAGAGAAATTGCACAATAATGTAATTAATAATACATAAAACCTAAGTAATTTAACAGTTACAATACATAACAGCAAAAAAAAATCTATAATTTCTTCCAAATATAAATATATGTCTGCTGCTCTGGCAAACTATTTCTCCTCTCCTGAACATCATCAGCATACTTGCCGCTCTAGTTATGAACTTAAACCCATTTGTCCTTGATTACTTTGCACAGACTTGACCAACGTCAAATTATCCAACACCGCTTCCTGCTAACAGGGGCTTTATCGCTAACAATCACTTTTTACGACCCGCATCTTTTATCTGTTGGGCTCTGGGCCAGGAGGTTGACTGCGCGTGGACGGCAGGAACGCAGAGGATTTCAAGCGCCGCGTTCAAAGCGACAACGCTAGTGAAGGCACGTGCGGCGGTGTCGGAGCGCAGGGGGGGGGGGGCGGACATTGTAAAGCGGAAGGTCGGGCGAAATCCGCTTGTTGCAGTTCGGACGGGTCGGTAGCCATCATAAAGGCGCCGGTGCCCGTCACGGTTGCCGGGGTTACCGGGTATCCAACCTCGGACGCCCCCATAGCAGGTGGTGAAACAGGGGGGCCCTTTGAAACTTTATTCAACTTTATAAAGAAAGTTGAACACGAAACGTGTTGTTCTTACCACAGACGTTTTCATCGATGCAGTCTGTGCAGTCACATGTGAAGTCACACTTCCGTCCAGGAGCCAGGCACTCCTGGGCGCCGACAGCTGTGTCGAGGGTAGAGGTGCACAGTGGGTTAGTGTGGTGTCCGACTCCCCGCATCCTTGGTTCTGGGTTCCAGTCCCCATGTCAGCAGTCTACCTGTAGATATCTGCTGCTTTATGTCATCCTAACTAATTATACAGAGTAGGTTGTTTTGTTTTAGTAATAAATTTAAACTTGACTTTCCAAATCATTTGTTTCTAACAGTAGTCCAGGGGACACATGTTCTCATATCTATTATTTGATCTCTCTTCATGCATACTTGTCTTTCAAACATAATACTTTTTTCAAAATTAATTGAACTCGGTACCACAGGCCGTTATCACTCTTGGTTCGCATGGTCAAAGGACAGTGGTGCTGTAAGATTACACCGTATGAAGTTCCCTCATCCTGCCAAAGGTTGTCCGATTACCGTATTATCCACTGCACTGCTCCCATTATTACAGTATATGACTTCAAGTGTACGTGTGTGTGTGTGTGTGTGTGTGTGTGTGTGTGTGTGTGTGTGTGTGTGTGTGTGTGTATTATTTAGCATACACCAGATAGCAAAGGTCTTTCAGCACTTTTTACACTATATTATATACTGTATAGAGAAGGAAAATCATGCAATTTCTTCATTTAAAAAACTAAATGTAGGTATGTGTACGCCATGTGTATTGCCTCCAAAGGTTTGCAGACGGATTTTTTTTTCAAAATCTTTTTTCTTCTTCATTTGCTTAGTATTAATTGGCTTACTTTTAATTGACCCTCAATCTGACACTAAATAGGATAGGATAGGATAAACTTGTATTAGTCCCCTAAGGGAAATTGGGTCGCCATAGCAGCCAGGGTACATATAAATATAAATACAATACAAAAAATCTAAATAAAACAAAATACCGAAAAAAAAAAACAAAGAATAAAAATAAAATAAATAAATACAAAAAAAACCAAACACGAGATATGTGTTGCTCTGATAAGAACACAGGGATAAGCATTCTAACTTTCTCAATTTACAATAACATTTGTACGTCTAAAATTGATCATTGATCACTTCATTAAAATGCAATTGGAATCCGTGGAGGCTTGGTGTCTGGGGTTTGCAGTAAGACGTTATGCGTCGTCACGTTCACTTGCAACCCCTCCGAAATACATGAACGGTGTTGCTCCTGGTGAGCCTCATACATATTTCCCGTAAGTTTTAACGATCCACAAGCCAGCTACGTGCAGACTCACCCGACTGGAACACCAGTAAGAGGACAACGATCATATGGGTCTTCGCCAGCTCCATCTCCCTTCACCTCCCGTATTCAACGAAGATCCGCTCTCTTCTGGGCTCCTTCCCCCGGGCCACCCTGCTCCACCCAGACCCGATCATAGATCCTTCCTCCTCCAGATAACGGGTGAACTTTGCATCGGACACATATGCGACCTGGCCGCATAAACTCATAAAATCCCCGAAGACTGTAAAGTTGGACGATAATTGCCAAACTCGTTCACCGCCGCCTCCACACCATAAAAACCTAACAATAATATCCTAATGAATTCTAATATTACACAACATGGGGCACACACACGTTTGTGTATCAGTGTGGCCGAAAAAAACATGTGTTGATGATGTGTGCATAATTGCTGTTTACGATTTTGATTATTTTGATTTTATGACAACTGTCCGGAAGCTCTTGGTACAGGATGTTCAAGCAATACCAACAACATATTTGACATGTTTATTAAATAATAAATATAATATTAATTGATCACAA
The DNA here is from genome assembly GCA_900302315.1 of Phycis blennoides. Classification (NCBI taxonomy): domain Eukaryota; kingdom Metazoa; phylum Chordata; class Actinopteri; order Gadiformes; family Phycidae; genus Phycis; species Phycis blennoides. Next base: position 4,908 of record OMKI01055471.1, read on the forward strand.
TATAGCCAATAAATAATTTATCCCAATGGTTACGTTTTATTTACGAGTTACATCATTTTGACATTAGTCCAGGTTAAATCATGTATTAAAACAGCTAACAGTTCGAAATAATATGTAGTCGATGCTTTTATCCAAAGTAAAAAAAAAATAGGCATTCATCAGTTGTCATGTCATAAAGGAGCAGGTAGGGATTCTACTCTTACTCAAGGAGGCCTACAGGTAGGCTGCGAACACTGGACAGAAGGAGAGGGTTACTCAAAAATGTCTTTTTATTTTCCCATCTTACAACACAATAGTGCATAAGTGCTTTAAGCTAGTTAAGAGATTAGACTTGCTAACACTGTTCCTGAAATAAAAAAAAAATGCAGCGTTACAATGACAGATGTTTGTTTAGCATTGTGAATATGAACCAAAAACTCAAAATGGATATTTTACACGTATCATGATTGAAATGTAAACGTATTAAATACATTTAAATAAACAGCCACATGGCCAGTGGTACTTTACGAATACCCCCTTCGGAATTTCCGATAAAGATGTCAACAAGAGAAATCAAAACTCTTCTTCCAGTCGTGTTCTATTGCGACTGGTCTAATTCCCCGCCCCCTCCAAGGCAAACAGAGGGCAGAGATCTCCGATGGCGTCAAGCAGAGGTCACCTCCCCGAGGTGAGGTCAGAGGTCGCTCAGTAGCCCTCGTTGTCCCAGGTCACCTCGTACTGCGGATACCGGACCTTCAGCTTCTCCATGGAAACTGAATGGTTTGCTCGGCCAAATCCCTGAAACCAAACCAAACAGTGGCATGGATGAGGGTATGGGCCATGGGCCTTCATCACAAGTTATGTTAGGTTAGGGGGGGAGAGAAAGTGGTGTGAAGGGGACTAAATAAATAATCAGCACTGGGGGTGAGGATAGTGTAGTGGTTGGGGTGTTTGACTCCTAGTTTAAAAGGACACTGGGTTAAATCCCCATGCATGTCCATGCACCGTTGAGCAATAGGTAGAACCCCTACCTGCACCTTAATGACATGTATCTGTAGCTGGATAAGAGTGTCTGCTAATTGATAAATAGCAAACAAGTGGAGGGTATTATTACACATAATTTAATTAAGGACTTTTTTATTTCACGTGACGGCTGCAGTGAGGAAATGGCATTAGGCCGGTTTAAAATGTTTCAGATTGCAGATAATTAATCTTTCATAAAAACATGTTGAGTGGAGGTGTGAACTTATACCATGGAGTAGCCGTAGATGTGGATCTTCTTGGTAACAGGATCGTGTTTGATCCTTCCTCCCCCGACACACTCGCAATCAAGCACTCCTCCCTTTTCCAGCTCCTCGGACACCTTGTCATAGATGTCCGCTGAAATAATGTTGTATACATTACAGTATGATGATAGTTAGCATCATGGCAGATGTCCAAGATCAAATACGAAGGCAGGTATTTCATGTAGGTCTTCATTCATACTTGTGTATGAATGATACATACTTGTGTACATCTTTGGAATATGTACAAAGTATTGCATTAAAATACTACATAAATGACTGAGTAACTGGCTTACCGTGATACTCTGCCCAAGAGTATCCTCTCACGATATCTATCTCAGAATCGTCTCCTTGTTCCTTACTGTGGACTCGGATCAGAACGTATTTGAAGACACCGGTCGGATCGATTTCTGCTTGGGGAATATTGGCCATGAGCGCAGCAGCCTTCGTTTGAGTGCACATATTCACGGTGTGGGTTCGGTTTTCACTGATGCGTAGAAAATGTTTAGCAAGTATCACTGGCTAAATGTAATGACAACGTTTGAAGCAGATTCTAGAGAAGCAACTTGCGTAAAAATGTAGTTCAAATGCTTCGATGTACCCTGATGAACATACACAGCATTCACATCCTGTAGTTGCCACTCGGCCAATGTTTATAGTCGCACACTTCCGTTAATGACTGGATTGTGGCCGTTGTAGTTTTATCGTCATGAATCCCATACAAGTCGTACACGATAACAATTTTATTTTTGAAGGTACAAAATACACAGTGAACACAGATTGGACAGCATATAAATGAACACTTTCGAACAAAAAATATATGAAATGCGAAAACATGTTTGTATTGTAGGCCATTTCTATCCAAAACTATTATTTTCTTCTGCTAATTAAATGGCTCCCCCCCCCACCCCCCGTTTGATTTGTACACTGAAATGTTTAAATTAGTGTATTCTATAAAGCATAATAAAAAAAAAAGTCAGAGCCTGAAATTCTGTTCATATGCAGACCTATTGCTCATCACATTCTCAAATTATTGATCAGATCACAAATATTCAGTGTTTCGGATGAATAAAAAACAAATAAAAAAACAAAATACAAAAATCTAATCTATATAATCTACATTGTGGCGATCAGCTTGCTTTGATGTTCACAAAAATACCATGGAAACACATTTGTCATGTGATGAAATGTAAATGTGCCACAAAGTGCTATTCTCAAGGGTAAAAGTATATAGATAAAAAAAAAGTATTTATATTATTACACGACTTTGATGAATACTCGATTTTGATTGATCAATCCCGGCGTTCTGCAGCCTTATTTTTGAACAGCAGACCGCGGCCGGTGATAACAGAGCGTTGCTGTGGACGCTGCGTCCACCCTTCTAATCTGACGGACAAATCCGCTAATGTCTTTTATTAGCGAAAGCAATTAATCATTTTGAAATCAATACAATCATTTTTTGTTTCTATATTTTGAGACAATATTTAGTTCTATATTTAGACTATATTTAGTTCTCTTAGGAAGTAGCCGCGTAATAAGGAGGTTAATGTACCGTACAGCAAGCCGTTCATACCGGTGAAATAGATGTGTTGTTATGCAGGACCCTGTCGCCAAACGGCGACATGCGGTACGTCATCCTTTACATAATGTGTCCCAAAGGTACGTAACTTTCTCAACAAAAAAAAAACATGCACATTTTAGACTTGGTTTCCGGCAGAAAATCACAAAAACAAAAACACATTATTAAAGGCCTCCTATTTCAACAAGTGGAATGGGTTTTTTCTTTCTCTCTTTTGACAGATAGAGTGAGATTTATACAGGAAGGTATCGGGAAGAGAGAGGGTAAGACCCGCAGCAAATGACTGCAGGCTGGATTCAAACACAGGTGGCTGCTGTAAGAGCTGAGCCCTTTATGGTACGCGCTCTGCTCAGTGAGCCCCTCAACAGGTGGAATGTTGATTAGTCATTACAAGCCAATTGCAAAAATCTATCCTCTTGTGACATCACAAATGCCGACATCCACCCATATGTGTGATGGATAGATAGATACATCTGGGTGGACATGCCCATTTCACCCATGTCACAAACAACTACATTTTCCCAAACGCCAACGCACCCGGTTGTAAAATAAGGGGGCCATGAATACATTTGACTTCAATCCGGACAGGGAAACAAAAAATTCTACACAGGCTTTTAAGGCCTCGGTATACTTCAAACAAAATCTAGGTTGGTATGTTGGCACAGGCTGTTGAACCACCGGCATACACTACGATTCTGACAGGGTACAATATAGTCCCACGCGATTTGCGGGCTGTTGGCATGACGAACTGAGGGAGCGAAAAAATGTAGTTTTAGCACACTGGGGGCGGGGGCGGGGGGGGGGGGGGGGGCTTTTACTGTGAAAGCCACTAGGTGTTGGTCTCGCCTCCATGTTTCCTCTTCCCCCTGATGAGGCTGAACACCAGCGTGAGGATGAGGAGGGTAATGAAGAGGGTGAGCAGCCCCGCCCAGGCGCCCTGGGTCAGGGACTTCAGGGCGGGGGCGTCCTCTGCCGGCAGGAGGCTGCTCAGGGAGAGCATGTAGCCCAGGGCCCAGCCCACCGAGGTGTCCCCTGCCTGGGGAGGCGAAGCAGCGCGTCAGTGTGCTACCGTGCTACGTTATCGTAGCATTAGCGTCGGTCGATATATTCTGCCTGATTGGGTTAGAGGGGTTTTAGATGGACGCTATAGATATAATTCTATGTCATTTTATGAACACTATGTGATATTAGATGAGATTAGAGTAAACATATTATGTTAAAATAAATTATATTCAAATTGATTAGATTAGATTGTTATGTTACATGACATTAAACTCAATATCGCATTATACTAAAAGAGATTGCATTACAACCAATTATTACAAAATTCGGATTAGATTAGACCATATCAAATTCCATTACATAAAAGTAAATAGCAGCTGGGGGCGGCATTGTTTTCTATGAGGATGCAAGCAGACGATAAAATACAAAATGAGCGTTAAGATTTTTTTCCCCTACTTTTTTCTGGAAGGAGATGTGAGGGAAGGTCCTGCGGTCGAAGCCGTAGCCCCTCAGCAGCAGCACCTTGATGAAGGCTGTGGTGGCGCAGTAGCTCTGTAGCCGAGACTGCTGCTCGGGGGCAAGTCTCTCCAGCTGGGGAGGGCGGGAGGGTGGGACAGGATCGTCCACCAGTGGGTTAGGGTGTTCTGCATCGACACCCGATCACCCGATCACCGAACACCGATCGACACCCAATTTCGGCAGTCAGTCAGTTCATACCTGAAGGCCATAACGCCTATCTGCTCATCGAAGGACCCCCGATTTTACGTTGACGAGGCAATTCAAAAGCTACCCCTTTGTGACATCCTAACCTGACATCTGGTGGTGTCCGCGTCACATGTGGTGATCGACTCCGGTGAACTTACCAGTTGACGCCATCCAACAGGTGATATGATAGTTACCTCGTTAAAAGTCTTCTGGCAAACTATCTTGGCTGCTTCTTCCAGCTCCGCGGGAGTGGAGACGTGGATTCCTGCGACTTTCTCCAGGAAACTGTGCGTGTAGTAGAAGGCAGAAAACGCCTGGCAGGGAAATGGAGTAGAGACAGACAACACAGGAGTCAGAGGTGAATGTTAAGATGCTGTCACTTAAGATGGGGTTGATACTTTGGAACAACGCATTCCCAAAGAAAAGTGACCATGTCACTCAAACGCGTACATTTTTTCCCTCGGCGACCTGTCCATTCCAGGAACGATTTCAATTTGATTGGCCAGCAGTTATCGAGAAGACCGAAAAAGGCCGTGACCGCGCGCGGAAAACCAATTCACGACTTCCCGCAGCGGAATCCATCGCCCCGTTTTGAATCACGCGGGCGACGCTGATCTCCAGCGAGAAACGCGGGGGTCGGCACGGCAACAGAGGCTGGGCCAGAGCGAAAGAGAGCAGGGGGGGGGGGGGGCGGACCGACCATGAAGTTGCCGGCGACGCTGGGCTGGAACACGCCGTTGAAGGAGCAGCGGCCGTAGGAGCAGCGCTGGAAGTCGAAGATCTGGGAGACGTTGGCCAGACACTGGTCGTACTGACCCGTCCCGTTGACCCGCAGCTGCGACGCGGGCCGGCGGGGGTCCGACCGGCCGCCCGGTACGCACGGGGAGGCCAGCAGCTCGCTCGTCTCCACGGTTTCCTCGTAGCCCAGGGGGTAGCATGGGTGCGACACCACCCCCGACTGGCCGTACGACTGAGACTGAGGAAGCGAGAGCCGGGGGGGGGGGGGAGAAAGAGAGACATATAGGTTTGACGGATAAGGAGGAAGACAAGATGGACAGCAGAATGATGAACCATAACAATAATACAACACGTGTCTTTTCTCTTTACGACAACCCCGCGCTATGTGCACCGCCGATGCGTGCGCATCTGGCGGCGACCTTTCGTGACCCCTGACCCCTGACCCCCCCCCCCCCCCCCCCCCCCCCCCCCCCCCCCCCCCCCCCCCCCCCCCCCCCCCCCCCCCCCCCCCCCCCCCCCCCCCC